>CM053027.1:148296384-148460310 GCA_028564925.1 Lithobates sylvaticus
AGTAGATGAAATAACTGTTTGATTGGCGCAATTCTCCTTATTACCACAATTCCAACTAGTAACTGAACAAATAGTACTTTTACTCTCCAGATTGCAGCCTTCATAAATAAATTCAATATAGGAGTTGGCGCCGGTACCCCCTCTTGCAACTCTGTTATAGTTCACAAAGTCTGGGACTAGGGGCACATGTGCATCAACATGCCCCACTTTTATGGTGCGGGAGTGAGCTTCCTTCCAGATGTAGTCCCAGACTTCCTTGCCTCCCCACACTACCTTTCCATGAATCATCCATTCATTGGACTTCCACGTGGGCATCCAAGTTGTCAGTCCTTTAAAAACCGCCCAGCTGTCAGTGTAGATAGTGACATGGGAAGAAAGATCCTCCTGAAGAGTCATCACTACAGCTTTCAACTCTGCATACTGACTGGACCCTCCAATTCCGGTCTCCTGCAGGACTCTGTCTGTACTTGGGTTGTAGGCTGCTGCTGTCCATTTACGCCCAGACGAGGCGACTATGGCTTAACCATCAGTGAACCATGCTGATTCCTTCATGTCTTCTGACAGAGACTCAAAGGGTGGAGCCTCTTGAATGGGGAATGACTGCAGCACATGGATTTCTTCTTCTGGCCAGGTGCTGGTAAAAGTAACAAGCCCTGCCAACTGTTTTGAAATTTCTCTAACATCCCCAGCTGCAATACCCCCTCTTTCTTTAAGGTACCACTTCCATTTCATCAGTGTCTGGTTCTGGGCCACAGCTGCCCTAATGGTCAGTCCATTATCTCTCACCCATCCTGCTATTGGCAATGCAGTATGGATGGTGACTGTGTCCTTTCCTGTAATGGTCTCTACATGTTGAAGTGCTGTGTAGGCCCCAAACAGGTACTTCTCTAGGGGCGTGTATCTCTTCTGTGCCCCTGTCAGTTGTTTGGACCAAAATCCAATGGGTATTGCTCGCAGTCCTTTATTTTCATTTGGCTGCCATAGACTTCAAGATATGGTACCATTCTGCTCCACTACATCCAGCTGAAATGGTACTCCTTGTCTCACGGGTCCTAAACCCTGATGCTGCAAAATAGCTTCTTTAGCAGCCAGGAAGGCAGTCCGCTGCTCTGAACCCAATGAGAACTCTTTCTGGGTGACATTATATATAGGCCTCAGAATCAGTCCAAGATGTGGGATGAACGATCTCCAGAACCCCTCAACTCCAATGAACTTCTGTGCCTCCTCTTTGGTAGTTGGGGCGACAGAGCCTGGATAGTTTTCACAACTATCTCTGGAATTTTCCTCTGCGGCCTAGTCCACATCATTCCCAGGAATTTCACTTCTGTTGCAGGTTCTTGGACTTTGTCTTTGTTGATAGCCCACCCTCTGTTCTCCATGTGATGTATCAGCAGGTGCAGTGCTTCAGTTACATCTTCTTTTGTTCCAGAGGTCATGATGTCATCAATGTAGTGGAACACAGCGACTTTCAAACTCAGGGTACTTATATCTTGGGCAATCAGTTCATGACAAATCATTGGAGAATGAACATAGTCTTCAGGGAGCATGGTGAAAGTGTACTAGCGGCCGTCCCACACCATAGAAAACTGGTCTTGACACTCTGGGTCTATTAAAATCGTAAAGAAAGCATTAGCCAGGTCTATCACAGCATGATATTCTCCTGCATCTTTAGCAATTTTCTCAACAATTGAGATCATATCTGGTACAGTTGACTTCAATGGAGGTGCCACTTTGTTTAGACCTCTGTAATCCACAGTCATTTTATATGTTCCATCAGGTTTCTTTACTGGGAACACCGGAGACGAGAAAGGACTTACAGCAGGTCTAAGGATCCCTACTCTCAACAATTCTTGAATGGTCTCCCCAATTTCTTTGTGGCCTCCAGGAAGTCTGTACTGCTTGAGACAGACTGGCTTCTCTGGTGGAGGAATGTAGACAGGGATCCATTTCACATGACCTCTGACCACAGCCTTCACCGCCTGACACGTACCTTGTGGGTGAGTCTGACGTGCAGAGGGAGACCTCTCGTACAGCCCTGGTTCCTGGGACACTGGAGTTGGGGACAGAGACCGTATGATGACCACTGGGGAGTGCTGAGGAACGCAGGTCGGCTGGATGCAGGTGCGCAGGATGCAGGTCAGCAGGATGCAGGTGCGCAGGATGCTGGTCAGCAGGATGCAGGTGCGCAGGATGCAGGTCAACAGGATGCAGGTCAGCAGGATGCAGGTCAGCAGGATGCAGGTGCGCAGGATGCAGGTCAGCAGGATGCAGGTGTGCAGGATGCAGGTCAGCAGGATGCAGGTGCGCAGGATGCAGGTCAGCAGGATACAGGTGCGCAGGATGCAGGTCAGCAGGATGCAGGTGCGCAGGATGCAGGTCAGCAGGATGCAGGTGCACACAGCGGGCAGGAACAAGGTCAGACAAGCCGGGTCATACACAGCGGATCAGATCAGACAGAATCTGCAGACAAGGGATGGTCAGAGTCTAGGCTTAGTCGGCAACGGAAGATCAGGTATGCAGGTAAACAAGCAAGGTCAAATGGCAGCCAGAGATCAGGAGAGGAGAGAGCAGCGTGGTCAGGAAGCCGGGTCAGGTGTGAGATCAGATGCAGATACAGGGGCGGGTCCCAGGGAAGACTACAGATCAACCAGCAAGAGCTGAACGGTGGGAGCCCTTTTTAAAGGCCCACTGGCGCCAAAGCCGCTGGGCGCCTGCTGGCCGGGATGCGCCTCAGCCTTGCTGCAGTTCTGGAATCTGTACAGTGGTGTGAAAAAGTGTTTGCCCCCTTCCTCATTTCCTGTTCCTTTGCATGTTTGTCACACTTAAGTGTTTCGGAACATCAAACCAATTTAAACAATAGTCAAGGACAACACAAGTAAACACAAAATGCAATTTGTAAATGAAGGTGTTTATTATTAAAGGTGAAAAAAAATCCAAACCATCATGGCCCTGTGTGAAAAAGTGATTGCCCCCTTGTTAAAACATACTATAACTGTGGTTGTCCACACCTGAGTTCAATTTCTCTAGCCACACCCAGGCCTGATTATTGCCAAACCTGTTCACAATCAAGGCATCACTTAAATAGGAGATGCTTGACACAGTAAGGTCCACCAGAAGATCCTTAAAAGCTACACATCATGCCGAGACCCAAAGAAATTCAGGAACAATTGAGAAAGAAAGTAATTGAGATCTATCAGTCTGGAAAGGGTTATAAAGCCATTTCCAAAGCTTTGGGAATCCAGCGAACCACAGTGAGAGCCATTATCCACAAATGGCGAAGACATGGAACAGTGGTGAACCTTCCCAGGAGTGGCCGGCCGCCCAAAATTACCCCAAGAGCGCAGCGATGACTCATCCAAGAGGTCACAAAAGACCCCACAACAACGTCCAAGGAACTGCAGGCCTCACTTGCCTCAGTTAAGGTCAGCGTTCATGCCTCCACCATCAGGAAAAAACTGGGCAAAAATGGCCTGCATGGCAGAGTTCCAAGGAGAAAACCACTGCTGAGCAAAAAAAAACATCAAAGCTCGTCTCAATTTCTCCACAACACATCTTGATGATCCCCAAGACTTTTGGGACAACATTCTGTGGACCGATGAGACAAAAGTGGAACTCTTTGGAAGGTGTGTGTCCAAGTAGATCTGGCGTAGAAGGAACACTGCATTTCAGAAAAAGAACATTATACCAACAGTAAAATATGGTGGTGGTAGTGTGATGGTCTGGGGCTGTTTTGCTGCTTCAGGACCTGGAAGACTTGCCGTGATAAAAGGAACTATGAATTCTGCTGTCTACCAAGAGATCCTGAAGGAGAATGTCCGACCATCTGTTCGTGTACTCAAGCTGAAACGAACTTGGGTTCTGCAGCAGGACAATGATCCTAAACACACCAGCAAGTCCACCACCAAATGGCTGAAGAAAAACAAAATGAAGACTTTGGAGTGGCCTAGCCAAAGTCCTGACCTGAATCCTATTGAGATGTTGTGGTATGACCTTAAAAAGGCCGTTCATGCTCGAAAACCCTCTAATGTAACTGAATTAGGACAATTCTGCAAAGATGAGTGGGCCAAAATTCCTCCAGGACGCTGTAAAAGCCTCATTGCACGTTATCGCAAACGCTTGGTTGCAGTTGTTGCTGCTAAGGGTGGCCCAACCAGTTATTAGGTTTAGGGGGCAATCACTTTTTCACACAGGGCCATGATGGTTTGGATTTTTTTTCACCTTTAATAATAAACACCTTCATTTACAAATTGCATTTTGTGTTTACTTGTGTTGTCCTTGACTATTGTTTAAATTGGTTTGATGTTTCGAAACACTTAAGTGTGACAAACATGCAAAGGAACAGGAAATGAGGAAGGGGGCAAACACTTTTTCACACCACTGTATATCCATGACATTGCCCCCCCCTTAAGAGCAACCTCCGGGTGCCCAAAAGAGCTCTTTTCTGGGGGTGTCTGCGGAAGAATGCTTGGATCAGTTCTTGGGCATGCACATTTTGCTTGGGTTCCCATGAATTCTCTTCTGGCCCATACCCCCTCCATTTGATTAAATATTGAATTTGGTTACCTCTCCATCTGCAGTCTACAACAGCCTCCACCTCATATTCCTCGTCCCTGTCAACAATTATAGGTTCAGGTGGACCCGATCCTCAGTCAGGGAAGGGGTCAGGTACCGTGGGTTTAAGCAGGGATGCGTGGAACACTGGGTGGACTTTGAGCGATTCAGGCAAGGAAAGTTCGTAGGAAACCTCATTCAATTTCCTCTTGATCGGGAAGGGGCCAATAAATTTGGGTGACAGTTTTTTTGAAGGACAAGCCATCTTGAGATTGGTGGTAGATAACCACACCTGTCCTCCTGGTTGGAGACATAATTCCCCTCTTCTCTTCCTATCATACAGTCTCTCGTTAGTTGCCTGTGCTTTGGCCATGGTTTCTTGCAACAACTTATTATTGCGACCTAGAAACTTGACAGTGGTTTGTACTGCTGGGACTGGAGATTCTGGGATAATGTTAGGCAGGAAGACAGGGTGGAAGCCATAGTTTGCAAAGAATGGTGACTGTCCTGTAACTGAGTGGCAGGCGTTATTAAAGGCAAATTCTGCTAGGGGCAAAAGTGCTACCCAATCGTCCTGGACAAACGAGGTAAAACAACGAATGTACTGTTCCAGAGTCTGATTCGTTCTCTCAGTTTGTCCATTGGTCTGAGGGTGGAAGGCAGAAGACATGGAGAGTTTGATTTTCAGGATCTGGCATAGTGACCTCCAGAAACGAGAGGTAAACTGGACCCCCCTGTCCGATACGATGTTTGTTGGTACCCCATGCAGCCTCACAATCTCCCGGATAAACACCCGGGCGGTCTCTACAGCAGAAGGTGTGTTCTTCAGGGGTATAAAGTGGGCCATCTTGGACAGGCGGTCGACCACTACAAAAATGGCTGTATGTCCTTCAGAAGGGGGTAGCTCCACTATAAAATCCATGGCAATCTCGCTCCAAGGCCTGTCGGGAATTGGTAGTAGTTTGAGAAGACCCCAGGACTTGGTTCTAGCAGACTTATTTTGGGTACAGGTAACACAATACTTGACGTGTTCCTTACAGTCCTTCTCGAGCTTCGGCCACCAGAACATGCGCTGGTTTAATTCGAGAGTCTTGTGGACCCCAAAATGTCCGGCCAGAGGGTGGTCTTGACACAGGCTCAGAACTTTGGTTTGACACCTCTCAGGCACGAAAATTTTACTGTCTTTCCAAAGCAGACCGTCCTTGGGTATCAGAGTTACTCCGGGTGGACAGGGCACCCCCACAGAGGCTTTTTTTAAACCGGACATCAGGTCCGTCTGAAGAAGTAAGAAATTGCCCTCCGATAGAATAGTGTCCGGAACTGAGGTTTCTTTGGGGTCATCATACATACGCGAAAGAGCGTCGGGCTTGATGTTCTTTGATCCTGGCCTGTAAGTTATATGAAAAGCAAATCTGGAAAAGAATAGCGCCCACCGAGCCTGGCGTGGTCTTAGACGTTTGGCCGTTCGTAAATATTCCAGATTTTTGTGATCTGTATATATGAGTATGGGATGAGCCGCTCCCTCCAGCAGGTATCGCCATTCTTCGAGCGCGGCCTTAATGGCCAAAAGTTCACGGTCACCCACGTCGTAATTCCTCTCGGCAGATGAGAGTTTACGGGAGAAGAAGGCTATGGGGTGCATAAGATCCTTAAGTCCTTGGCGCTGAGAGATAACTGCCCCCACAGCTGTTTCTGAGGCGTCGACCTCAAGCAGATAGGGGAGAGAAGGATCCGGGTGGCTTAGGATGGGGGCAGAGGTAAACAGTCCCTTTAAGGTAGAGAAAGCGGCTTGTGCCTCGGAATTCCAGTGGAATCGGACGTTCTGCTTGGTTAGCTGGGTAATCGGGGAAATGATTGCAGAAAATCCTTTAATAAACCTTCTGTAAAAATTGGCAAAGCCAACAAAACGTTGCACCCCCTTCTTGTCAGAAGGTGCAGGCCAGTCCAGAACTGCTGTGACCTTTTGTGGGTCCATCTTGAACCCTTCCGTGGATATCACTAAGCCCAAAAACTGGATACTCTGCCGCTCAAACTCACATTTTTCTGGTTTGGCATATAGCCCATGCTGACGGAGACGGTAGAGTACCATCTTGGCGTGTTTCTGGTGTTGATCCAGGGATGTAAAAAAGATCAGGATGTCGTCTAAATAGGCTATTACGAAGATATCGAGGTAATCTCTGAGGATATAATTTATCAGGTGCTGGAAGGTAGCAGGGGCATTACACAGGCCAAAGGGCATCACTAGGTATTCGAAGTGGCCAAACCTGGTACGGAAGGCCGTTTTCCACTCGTCCCCAGAGCGAATACGGACCAAATTGTAGGCCCCTCGAAGATCTAGCTTGGTGAACACAGCAGTAGTTCTTAATCTCTGGAAAAGCTCAGGCACCAAGGGTAAAGGATACCAGTTTTTAACCGTGATCTTGTTCAGTTCCCGGTAGTCTACACAGAGACGAAGTGAGTGGTCCTTTTTCTCTACAAAAAAGATTCCTGCCCCAGCTGGAGAGGTGGACGGCCGGATGAACCCCCTCTCCAAATTTTCGTTGACATACTCTTTTAACACCTCCAACTCCTGCTCGGATAGGGGAAAAATCCGACCAAAGGGGATCTCTTCTCCGGGTAATAGCTCGATCGGGCAATCATAGGAGCGATGGGGAGGAAGGGTCTCTGCCCCTCGCTTGCTAAAGATGTCTAAGAACTCATGGTATGGTTCAGGGACTACTGTGCGTAATTCCAAGTCAGCTTCCAAGCATAGTAAGGGGCCAGATACCCTGGGAGGTGAAGGAAGGCAGTGGTTTTGACAGTAGAGGGACTGAAACTTGATCTCTCCGGAGCCCCAGTTAATTTGCAGGTTGTGGGCCTGAAGCCACGGTAAGCCCAAGATGACTGGAAACAGAGGGGATGCAATGTCATCAAGTTTCAGCAGTTCCTTGTGGTTTGAAGCAGTAACTACAGTCAATGAAGGAGTTTCCTGGGTCACTTGGCCAGAATTTATACGGGATCCATCAGCCAGGAAGATGGAAAGTCCTTGAGCTCTGTGCTGAAGCGGGATGCGCTGTTGGTTTGCAAAGTTCAAATCAATAAAACAACTGCATGCCCCAGAGTCTATTATTGCGGTAACTGACACAGTTCTTTCAGGAAACAGAAAGGTGATAGGAAGAGCCAGGTGAGTAGAATTGGTGGAGGGTACCGGATGACCAGGAGAAGAGACGGATAAGTATCTACGGTGCTTGGCAGGGCATGAATGCACATAGTGGCCGGTACCCCCGCAGTACAGGCAGAGGTTGAGCAGTTGCCGACGCAGGCGTTCCTCTGCGGACAATGAGGGTCTTGTCGGTCCGGCTTGCCCATATTTAGGAGAGTCTGGTGCAGGATTAACTGGAGTTGGTCTGGAGGAGGCAAGACGAGAGGTGGTGGCCACTTGAGATAACATCCAGTTCGATCGGGGCTGTTCGATCGGGGCTGTTGGCTCACCCTCTCCATCCTGCGTTCCCGAAGACGACGGTCTATCTGTGTGGTTAGGGCGATCAAGGATTCCAGAGAATCTGGTATACCGACCCGAGCCAACTCATCCTTTAACCCTTCTGATAGACCTAAGCGGAACTGGTGCCGTAAGGCTGCATGATTCCATAGGGTGTCTGCGCTCCAGCGCCTAAAGAAAGCGCCTTTATTCATTTCCGGGTCCTGCTGGGCTTCAGTTGGCTGCAGTCGGCTGCAGTCATGGTGACAGTTCCGCTCTCTGTAGGGGGGGCTGCACTCGTCGGGCACCACAGGGGAGACCGACCGCCTGGCTTCCTACCTTCTCATCACCCCTTCAGGGTCATTAGGACAGCACGGGGGGCGTCCGCCCGGTGCTCATGCAGGGGGGGTGTTCGGCCACCCGCCCTCCAGCTCCCCTATCGTCCACCCGCTTCTCCCGGTGCTCACACCGGGAGGGGGGGGGTGACCGGCCGCCCGCCCACTCTCCCGGTGCCGCCTGCAGGGACCGCCCTCTGAGACCCCTGGGGTTGTAAGTTGTGCGGCTGCTAGGGGACTCGGAGTCCCCTGCTTTCAGTTCCGCCGGGGGAGGGGGGGGTCGCTGCCGCCTGTCGGCCCCTCTCTCCCCAATTTACAGCCGCCCTGTCTCCACGGAGGGGTCGCTTCTCCCTCCCGCCCACGTCTCCCGGGGTTCGGGGGGAGGAGCATGGCCGCCTGTCGGTTTGCTGTCTCCATGTGGGAGACGCTTCCCCCTCCCGCCCGCGTCTCCCTCCCGCCCGCTTCTCCCCGGGTTCCGGGGGGGTTGTGGGAGCATGGCCGCCTGGCAGCTTGCTGTCCCCACGTGGGAGCCGCTTCCCCTCCCGCCCGCTTCCCCCTGGGTCCCGGGGGGGGGGGGATTGGGGGAGCATGGCCGCCTGACAGCTGTGCTGGCTCCACGAGGGAGCCGCCTCTCCCTACCGCGCCGGTGTTCCCCTGGTCCTTGGGGGGGCTGCATGGTGGTAGTTCATTTCTCAGGTAAGTTTGGCATTCATGTTTCTCATGCGATGTTACGTTTCTCATGCGATGTTGCGTTTCTCATGCGATGTTGCGTTTCTCATGCGATGTTGCGTTTTTCATGCGATGTTACGGTTCTCATGCGATGTTACGTTTTCATGCGATGTTACGTTTTTTTCATGCGATGTTACGTTTCTCATGCGATGTTACGTTTTCATGCGATGTTACGTTTCTCATGCGATGTTACGTTTCTCATGCGATGTTACGTTTCTCATGCGATGTTGCGTTGCCCATGCTTTTTTACGTTGCCCATGCTTTTTTACTTTGCCCATGCGATGCTACGTTGCCCATGCGATGTTACGTTGCCCATGCGATGTTACGTTGCCCATGCGTTTTTACGTTGCCCATGCGTTTTTACGTTGCCCATGCGTTTTTACGTTGCCCATGCGTTTTCATGTTGCCCATGCGTTTTACATTTCTCAGGTAAGTTTGGTCATGTACTAGTGTTCTTGTGATTTACATTTCTCAGGTAAGTGTTGGGTCATTTACGGTTCTCAGGCGATGTTACGGTTCTCATGCGATGTTACGGTTCTCAGGCGATGTTACGGTTCTCAGGCGATGTTTTATGTTTCTCAGGTAAGTTTGGTCATGCACTTGTGTTCTTGCGATTTACGTTTCTCCTGCGATTTACATTTCTCAGGTAAGTTTTGAGTCTTTTAGGTTCTCATGCGATTTTACGTTTCTCATTTGAACTGCTGGGTACTAGACCATGGGAAGAGCTGAAGTAGACCTATCATGAAGGATGCATCTTGTTGGGGACTGATCGCAGATGTGGGGTCATGTCAAACTTTGGGTGTTTGAGCTGAACTCGGTCGCATGCTGGGGGTTCTCATGCAATTTCTGGTGCTCATGCAATTTCTGGTTCTCATGCAATTTCTGGTGCTCATGCAATTTCTGGTTCCCATGCAAATTTCTGGTTCTCAGGCAAATTTACGTTTCTCATGCAATTTCACGGTTCTCAGGCAAGTTACGGTTCTCATGTTTCCGACGTTTCATGTTTCTTGCGTTTCTCACGTTTTCCCAGGTTTTCTTACATTTCTCATGTTTTCCATGGTTGTTACGCTTCGCATGTTTCCATGTTTCCTCACGTTTCTCATGTTTTCGTACGTTTCTCGTGTTTTCTTGCATTTCTTATGCTTTCTTGTGTTTTCTTATGCTTTCTTGTGTTTTCTTACGTTTCTTGTGTTTTCTTACGTTTCTCGTGTTTTCTTACGTTTCTCGTGTGTCTCATGTTGTGTTCTCGTGCATGTCACATGCCTTTTCATGTCATTGCCTTTCGTTTGCGGCATTTCCGTTAGCTAGTGCTTACATCCAGGATCTGTCACGTCTACAGATCCATACGGGCTGAGGTTTTCGTTTTTAATTGATTGTCGTCCCACAATCTTCTCGCCTGTCGTCCACACGTCATACATGCACGTTCACCATTACACCTTTACTACTACCCACCACGTCCTGTGGGTACCTTAGCCCTGAGTGTTCGTTTTTAATTGCCTGTCTTAGCGCGGCAGGTTGCTCGGGCTCGCTACTGCATACGGTAGGGGGGGGGTGGTCATTAGGTTCACATTCCTGCGCTGATTGGTCTTGTCATTTCTGCACCCGCATCCTTACACTTGTTAGGTACCAGGGGTATTGTTATGTTCTCTGGTAATTTTTTTTTTACAGCTGGGTTGTCCATGTTCTTCCACTGCGGGTTTCCCATCACGTCTATGGGTTAAACAGATTGAGATGATCGTTTTTAATTGGCTTGTTCAGTGGCAAGTCTCCTCATCTGTTTTCTTGCACTGCTCACATATTTCGTACAACTTACGTTTCTCATGCAACTTACGTTTCTCATGCAATTTACGTTTCTAATGCAACTTACGTTTCTCATGCAACTGTTTGTTTCTATGCCAACTCACGTTTCATGTTTCTCTCGTTTTCCCAGGTTTCTCTCGTTGTTCATCGGTTTACGTTCTCGTGCGACCGGCGTTTCTTATGCAGGTTGCGTTTTCGTGCAGCCTCGGTCCGTGTGCTGCTCACGTCTTAGTCTGATCGCGCCACTCATGTTCTTGTCCAGTCACGTTCTTTCACGCAGTTACTTTCCGGTCGCAGGTTCTCAGTCTTCTCAAGTTTCTCTCGCAATTCATGTTCCTGTCCCAGTTCTGTGTCATTTTCACGTTACCTTCAATGTCCTAGCTCTGTCCGGCCAGGAGTTGCGCAATAGTATGGAACTATTGGTAAGTCAGCCATTGCAGCTCCAGCAGCTTCTGCTGGCTGTGGGGCTTAGGGGATTCCGGATCCCTCTCTGTGCCTGGGCCGGTATCATTAGGCCCAGGTCTAGGACACAGATGCCGGCGGCACGCCTTCTCTTCAGGTTTCCAGCATTGGTGATGGATCAGGTTTCCTTGGACCGACGCAACAGCTTTGATCGACAAAATCTTTGTTTTGTGTACCAGGTAGGCTCGTGACATGGCTTAGGATGTTTCCAGGCTTCCGGTCTAGGTTGCTTAGTCCTGATGGTCGACATCCAGTTGCTATTTTGCTTGTCTGTTTTTTTTTTTTTTTTTGGCCCCTTCCAACTCGTATCGGCCTACAGCACTATCGGCGCGCATCTGGTGGAGACTCGGCATTTCATGTTGTTGGCATTCCCCGACAGGCCTTTCTTCATTATCTGCGCACTGTAGTCAAGCATCCTCAGGAATCCAGAAGAGTTGCTCCGGCTGTACTCGGCAGTCTTCCCATCGTTTGTTAAATTCTTCATGACGTATCCGACAGGGTCTCCTTTTGTTATGAACCAGCTTGATGCTTAAGACAGCGCTGTATCTGACCTTTATGGTTCCTAAGGCCAGGGGAGTTGCACTTCTGGCCCAGGGTCTCGCATACTTTTGGTCAATCAACTGGTTGGCACCCCGGTCTTGTCCGTTACATCTGCATGCTCGCAAGACGCAGCATTCGGGAGGCGGCACGTCATCAGGAGCCTGGCAAGGCGTGGGCCCGGTGTTGGTTTTAAACCAGCCCGTCAGTGCCACTTCTGATATACCCAGTGGGGTCCCCGGTTGCCTCTTCCTAGTGCTCCCCTCTCTGCAGCTCTATGCATACTTCATTACCGTCCCCTTTTGGGCAAATCAGGTTCTGGACCTTCAAGCATACTTTGGCTATTCATTTAGGATAGGAGCGGCTTCCGTGACTTTGCGCCAGGGGGTCCCGACCATTAGCATTTGGTTAGGTGGAGGTTATCTTGTTTTCTCTGGGTACGTCCCCGAGCCACTTTGGAGGTGTCATAAGCGTTTGTCAATTTCAGCAGATTGAACGGCAATTTGGTTAGTAAGCTTTCATCCTACTGTGGTTATTTTTGCCCCCTTTTAGGCATACTGACCACGTGACCCCTGGCACACCACAGGTCAATGTTCTCGTTTGCTCTTTGTTCCTTTCCCATACTATCCACAGATTGACTCTGAGTACAAAGAAAAAGGCTGACCGCAGGTCAGCCTGTGTTTGTAGGAGGAGTCAGGCTGCATAAAGCCTGCCCTCCTTCGCCTCCTCCCCTCATGGTCGGAGGCTCTCGTGTCCCACCCACCCATTCCCTTTTTCTTTTTCTTTCATTTCATTTCATTTCATACTTGGGTATGCCCCCTTTTAGGCATACTGACCACGTGACCCCTGGCACACCACAGGTCAATGTTCTCGTTTGCTCTTTGTTCCTTTCCCATACTATCCACAGATTGACTCTGAGTACAAAGTCAGTTATGTAGTCCTCCACCGCTCTGCGGCCTTGTTTGAGCGTGCTAAGGGCAGCTTCGGCAGTAGTAGGTCCGTTGGGGGTCATCGTAAAGGAGCGACATAGCGCTGAAGAAGGATGACAAGGAGTCCAGAGAAGCATGGCGTTCTTCCAGCAAATGGTGGGCCCAAGCTTGTGGTTGTCCTAACAGAAGTGAAACAACAAACCCCACTTTGGTGGTCTCCTGCGAAAAGGTTAAGGGTAGTAGGGAGAAGTATAACTCGCATGCATTGGGACCCTTGGCTCAGGAGGCAACATCATTGCTGGGAGTGCGGAGGTAGCTTCTGATGACCTTCCACTGAGAGGGAAGTTTGCCTGGTACTGCATATGTCCTGTTAGGCGTTCATAACTGTCCTGGAGACACTTCACCTTGTGAGTGAGGGCTGAGAGAAGTTGGCAGACCTCCTCAGTAACGGAGGTCCCTCTTGCAGGCTCAGGCATGGCTGGTTGATACTGACACGTACCTTGTGGGTGAGCCTGACATGCAGAGGGAGACCTCTCGTACAGCCCTGGTTCCTGGGACACTGGAGTTGGGGACAGTGACAGTAGGAGCACAGTGAGGTAGGAGTGCCTGCAGAGTTCTCTGGAGCTGGAGATAATGACCACTGGGGAGTGCTGAGGAATGCAGGTCGGCTGGATGCAGGTGCGCGGGATGCAGGTCAGCAGGATGCAGGTGCGCAGGATGCTGGTCAGCAGGATGCAGGTGCTCAGGATGCAGGTCAGCAGGATGCAGGTGCGCAGGATGCAGGTAAGCAGGATGCAGGTCAGCAGGATGCAGGTGCGCAGGATGCAGGTCAGCAGGATGCAGGTCAGCAGGATGTAGGTCAGCAGGATGCAGGTCAGCAGGATGCAGGTGCGCAGGATGCAGGTCAGCAGGATGCAGGTGCGCAGGATGCAGGTCAGCAGGATGCAGGTGCACAGGATGCAGGTCGGCAGGATGCAGGTGTGCAAGATGCAGGTCAGCAGGATGCAGGTGCACACAGCGGGCAGGAACAAGGTCAGACAAGCCGGGTCATACACAGCGGATCAGATCAGACAGAATCGGCAGACAAGGGATGGTCAGAGTCCAGGCTTAGTTGGCAACGGAAGATCAGGTATGCAGGTAAACAAGCAAGGTCAAATGGCAGCCAGAGATCAGGAGAAGAGAGAGCAGCGTGGTCAGGAAGCCGGGTCAGGTGTGAGATCAGATGCAGATACAGGGGCGGGTCCCAGGGAAGACTACAGATCAACCAGCAAGAGCTGAACGGTGGGAGCCCTTTTTAAAGGCCCACTGCTCCTTGCTGCAGTTCTGGAATCTGTATATCCATGACACCGCCCTTACCAGATACGCTTTATCAGGATACCCGTATGTGAATGTACCTCTTTCAGTCTGAATTGACTGACCTTGAAGTATATTCATCCCAAGAATATATTTGGGTAACTCTGATACCAAAACATTTGTCATAAATCCTGATCCCTTACCAATAGCCAATTTCACCGGTATCCTAACTGCTGGTGTAGTTTGCCCTCCCAAACCTTCTACATAAATCAGTTCTCCTTTGTGATGGGAAGGATTGCCTTACAAAAGTGTAACTTCGGCTCCGCTATCAACTAAAGCCATTACATGTGTAGGAGAAGATGACTTCCCCCACCATACAGTGACAGGTGCATATGGGCGTCGGTCTCCTGCTGTCACTGCCCTCACGGCTATTACAGGAGACTCACCTTTTATGATTCTCTCTAACTCCTCCCCAGGATAAAGGGATTTGGGTTTGTGTTCATGTTCAGTTTTGGGAATTGGTTTGAGGGTAACAGGAGGGGTCTGTTTGTTTTTTCTAATGGCGCGTACACATGATCGGAATTCTCGTCGGAAAAAGCTCTGATGGTTTTCCCGTCGGAATTCCGACGGAATTTCGTTCAAACTGTCTTGCCTACACACGGTCACCCCAAATTCCGATGGTCAATAACACCGCAACATACAACACATTTGACGGCACTATAAAAGGGAAGTTTAATGCTTCCAAGCATGCGTCGAATTTTACGTGTCGGAATTGCATACACACGATCGAAAAATCTGATAGAAAGGTTTTCCATCGGAAGAACAGGCTCTCAATTTAAAGTCCGTCGGAAATGCCGACAGAAAAAGACCGATGGGCATACACATCCATCGGACTGTTTCCATCGGAAATTCTGGCCGTGTGTACGCGGCCTAAGTCTAGGCTAATGTTATCTTCACTAGGAGTAGTGTTTCTAACCCTGACAGTTTTCCCTACTAAATGTTTCCACCTCTTCAGCATTTCTGCAGTAGAAATGCCATATATCTCATCTTTAGGTACTCCTGCCTTTAATAGGTCCACCCATATTTCTTTCCTAGAAATAACTAGCCTGGTTTTCTCTTTACCTCCTGTCTTCTCTACCCCATTCCCTTTCTTCTCTGTTCTTTTCTGCTTGTATTCTTCCTGTCTGGCCTTGATCTTATCTACTGCCAGGACAGGTTTTGTTTTAGTCTCCTCTAGCTCCCCCAACTGGTTTAAAAGTGTTGTGGCTTCATGAATCTTGCTGTTTTTATTTCCAGGCCTCCCAACAAGGACAATAATGGAGCCCTGAGATTAAATGGCGCAGACTTCATCAACTTAGAGCGCAGAGCAGACATAAAGGTTTCCATATCTGGACCCATCCATTCTGGAAACATATTTGATCCGGTTATACAACCCATCTAACGCAACCTGGAAATACGCTCTGCTATTGATCTCCAGGAGTTGGTATTTTCCAGGTCAGTAGGACTAGCGTATATTTGGACTATTCCATCTCTCACGTGGTCTAATAGTGAAAAATTCACGCAAAACTCTCAGGCTTTTCTCCTGATGCAATTGTGGATCATGGGTTAACACTCCCATAGTCACTGCTTCCTTACCTGACAAAACAACACTGTCCGCCCCTTCATCCCATAAGCGTAGGAGCCAACTCACTAGGGGCTCCCCAGACCTTTGTTAGTATTGTTTTGCCAGCTCATGGAGTTCAGTTTGTGTACACTCCCGTACTTCTTCAAATTCAACATCTCTGGGGTTGTGATAATGCACCTCCCCATCTGCCATATCCTCTCTATCATGTTGCTGTTTCCTATGCTTAGTAATGAGAGGTCTGGCATACTTTTTCTTTCGCACTAGCAGATCATCATGCAAAATATCAAACTCTATCTCCTCATCCTCACTATCATTTGAGGAGAGCACATCCTCACAATCCCAATTTTGGGATGTGGCATTGGCACGTACCCTGGCTTTACTAACAGGTTTACGGCCCTTCCTTTTCCTTAAAGCATTAATTGATTTGGTCATGAGGGCTGCACACCGCTCTTGCAAATCATCAGCCTGACTAGCAGTTGAACGTACACACTCTGAAGCAACTGCTAGTTGGTCTTTTAATACCTTAACTTCTGCCTCTGCCTTCTCCCTTCTATGTGATTCGGTGTAAATAGCATGAAGAAAATACCAGCCCACTGTGGACACTGTCCTCTTCTCTTTTTTACTTAAATCCAACCCCTTAAGGCTAAAATCTACAAAATGATCTGAGACTTTATCACCCCAAGTCAGCTTGAAGGGAGAAGCATACTTCACAAATTCTTTAGCAAGAGGCTCCCACTCATTGTCTCTGGCCCAGATAGGTAAGTGGCACACTTCCTTCTGGTCACCAGGACCCTCTGCAAGCCTTGCTTTTCCTAAACAGCTTACACAGCATTTTACCCAGCACAAGCTACATAACACACTGTAGAAAAACAGGTCTGCTTCAATTGAACTATAGCACAGATCCCGGACGAGCCCCCAATTGTTTTGCTAGCAAGGATACTCTGTGGTATAACAAGGAAGCTGAGACTTCTGTAGTGTGTAAATGTGCTTTTACTATACAAAGATGCTGTACATACAAAACTATTACAATATTAGGAATACAATACAAGACTGAAATATATCTATAACAAGCAAAATGCTTAGCAAATGCCTATGGTCTAGAACAATACAAATACACTTTAAAGGTTACTTAACTTCTGTTACTGTATGTTCGTGATCTCCATTGGCAACGTTTCTTCTGGAAAATCAGGCACTGTTCTTGTATCATGAGTGGCTTCTGATCTTCAAAGCATGATGTGTTATGATGTTACAGCATGATGATGTTGTGTCCTAGCTTATGCCTGAATCCCCCTTTTATGTGTCAGCCTGTTTACCATAGTTACCAAACAACAGAAAACATACCTGTTTACTGTAGCTGTAGAAACAATGGACTGTTAAAAACTGTCAGTTGAATACAATGCTATCTACCCATTGTCTACTCAAACCAAACCTGCCAGTAATCTAACAGTCATTCTTTTAGTTTGAGAGCTGAAAGAAATCTCAAAGAAGTAATGTCTTACTTGTTTATTGTAGCTATAGTGACAATAGCCTGTTGAAAACTGTCAATTGAATACAACAATGGTATCTAACTACTAAGATACATGACTGTATCTCTATGACCAACCACTATTGTGTAATGTTATGTCTGATTAATAAAATAAAATTATATTTTAACAAACGCAACACAATCGCTGCTGACAGAGCCAAGGGGACTTACCGCAGCACTGTCTGCAGCAGATCCTCTCAGAGCGGCGGCGACCTCCGCTCTAGCGCGAGTCTCCTTGCTCCTCTTCCTAAGCGCCAGGCATCCGATAGGGTGGCCTGGCGCTTTGGCCAATCAGGAAGCAGGTCTGACATCCTGCCTCCTGATTGGTGGGGAGGAAGTTCAGTGTGAAAATAGTGAAATTTAATTTGATATGGTCACTCAATTGGGTGGGATCAGGGCGCACTCTCTGCGCCCCGAGCCCACCCTATTTTGAAGCTTATTAGAGCCTCTGGCTCTAATCAGGTGCTTCAAAAATACCACCCCGACATAGGAATCCATGCGTCCTGAAAGGGACCAGGCACATGGATGGGGGGGGCGGCGCCCGTGCCCCCACAGTGTACGGGCCGCCACTGTTCACACTATGTGTGGTGACTGGCATTTTACTGCACTGTATTGCACAATTGTTTTCTGTGTGTCCTATTCACACCGCAACAAAGCCCAGCGAGCTGCAATAAAATGCAGACATGATGTATTCTATCACAGAGCACCGTGCAGGATGTAATGTCACTATGTCACTATAGAGCAGTGCATCACGCTGCTGTATAGTGACATAATTGAAGTTACACTTTTGTGCACTTCAAATAAAATTTGTATAAAAAAAAAAGCTGTGTGATTCGCTGAATCACGCACCACACCGCCCTGTACCGCAGTCAGCATTGACAGCTGCAGGAGAGGTAAGCCACAGCAGTTTAACTTAACTCTCCGGCAGCTGTCCATTCAGAGTGAACTGGCCTGTAAAGATAAACAAAAGGCTCCCAGGCAAAATTATTGGGGTAGGGGGATAACCTCAGTCAGGTTTTTACTAGGGTCTCTGATCCCATTGGAGTGATTTGCTCTAAGTTTCTTTCAGAACAGGAAGTTATGTAAGTTCACAGAGTGTACAACAAACACATGTTGTTCGGTAAAATGAGGTAGGTTTAGAACCTCTGTCATGCTATTATTACTGTCTTCCTATCTTGTTAGCAACTGTTTTTGTTTCTATTTCTGTTGTCATGGGCTGTCGTGGGCATATGAAGTGAGGTTAAATGTCACAAACAGGGTCAAAAATTGCAATATAAACCCAGTCAAGGGTGATCAAGGTTTTAATCCTTCTAACTCAATACAAAACAATGGCTAATATAGCATTGTATACAAATTTTACCACTTGTCACTGCATTGGAAGGGTGATCATTCTTTTAGGATCGATTACCTTCAGTGTATAAGAAGATTACTCCTACAGGTGGTTGAGGGCGCCCCATCCCCCTTCAGCCGCTGCCTCAGGGAGCCCAGAAAGGGGGCAACGCTGTATCCTGACCTAGGCCGACAGGGCCCAGGCCTAGGGCAGCACTTTGCAGGGGGGCAGCACAGAAAGAGTCCCTGCTGGCTTGCGCTGTTAGTGTAGTGCCTGTCTTATGGGGTGGACTGGGCTGACAGGCAAATAAGTCTAGCTCCCCCATAAAGCGGCCGCACTGCTTCCGGTATGCGGCTGGCATTCCACAACTGTGAGGGGGCGCCACTTCTAATTTTGACTGCCCTATCATCCTGGACCACAAACCTTCCTCCGTGCTATATGTTTTCTGTTTTCTGCTGCACCATTGCCATGGTTAAATCTCCTTAGTCCTCTCCATAAAATGATCAGAAATTTGTGTTTAAAGTAGAACTGTAGGCAACATTTTCATTTTGGAAAGAGTTAGGGAGGGTTATAGCCCCAGTCAGTTTATTTTGTACCATCCCTGTCCCATTGCAGAGATTTCCCTTCACCTCCTGCCCCACAGCCAAACAGGAAGTGAGAGGAATTCTATGCAAATTAAGGGAATCCATTCCCCCCCAGGCCCTCAGAACTAGTGTCCCCTCTCGGAAATTTCAGGGCGCGTCTTAAACAGCAAGGGGTGTGGCATTGACAGGAAGGGGTGGGTCATATTTAAATTAGGGGGTGCATGAGTTTAGTCAGGCCTAGGGCAGCACAAAACCTAAATACACTACTGATCAGGGGCATCTGGTTCCTGGGACACAGTGAGAGGAACTGATGTTGTTTCTCCCACTGTGTGATGTCAGAAACTGGAAGTGACGAGGATTTCGTCATATCCGGTTTTGGTCTCATGTAAACAAGCCGTTACCGGCTTGAACAAGCATCTGATCAAATCAATAACACAGTAGGAAGGATTACGCCTCAACCTTGATTGGATGGGGGAACCATGCAGTTTTTCCAATCAGCCCAATGCTGATCAAAAAAAAAAGATACATGTATGGCCAACATTAGACTCTGGATAAAGCTGTCCATAGATGGATAGAATTTCTAACAAAAATTCTTAGGAAAGCCTTAAGAAAATTCATATGAAAATTCTCAAAACATTCTCAGAACATTCAAAGTCATTCAAAATATTTTGTTTGCTTTTAACATTTGATTTTGGAATAAATTAACTTTACCAAATGAAAACCACATACACTGTTGGAAATTTGTGCGTTCGAGAAAAGATTTCCCACCTGCTCCTTTGAATTTTCTTGTTGTTGCGGGCAAGAACAAACACCAAATTGACTCAGTAATGATCAGAAAAACAAACAGAGTTTCTTAGAACATTCTTCTCCTAAGGATTTCGTCTACCCCTCTATGGCTAAAAGTGGTTGTAAAGCTAGAAGGTTTTTTATCTTAATGCATTTTATGCATTAAGATAAAAAGCATTCTGTGTGCAACAGGTTGCACCATGAACCCCTCAGAGCTGAAGATGTGACCCCCCCATTAGTGAAGAACTACAGGTCCCAGCATGGACCTGTGAAATCTATGGGGTCACACCCTTAGATCTCAGGGGTTCATGCCGGCCCTTCACTTTTGGGAGGGGGGGTCACATCCTGAGATATCAGGGGTTCTAGCTGGGACTTGTAGTCCTTCACTTTTGGGCAACCCCAAGTGTGGGAGGAGTCACATCAGCAGCCAGCTTTTCACTTTCCTGGAGTTCCAGTGTGTCGGACTAGTGGTAGGCTGCGGATGGCAAATGACACTTTATCAGGTGGCAGGCTATGGGTGGCAAGTGGTACACTGCATCTAGTGGCAAGCTATGGGTGGAAAGTAGCATACTGCATCTGGTGGCAGGCTATGGTTGGAAAGTGGTACACTGCACCTGGTGGCAGGCTATGGGTGGCAAGTTGCACTGGATCTGGTTGCAGGCTATGGATGGCAAGTGGTACGCTGCATCTGGTGGAAGGCTATGGGTGGAAAGTGGCACACTGCATCTGGTGGCAGGCTACAGGTGGCAAGTTGCACTGCATCTGGTGGCAGGCTATGGGTGGAACACTGCATCTGGTGGCAGGCTATGGGTGGAACACTGCATCTGGCAGCAGACTATGGGTGGAAAGTGGCACACTGCATCTGGTGGCAGGCTATGGGTGGCAAGTTGCACTGCATCTGGTGGCAGACTATGGGTGGCACACTGCATCTGGTGGCAGACTATGGGTGAAAAGTGGCCCACTGTATCTGGTGGCAGGTTATGGATGGAAAGTGGCACACTGCATCTCGTGGCAGGCTATGGGTGGCAAGTGGCACACTGCATCTGGTGGCAGGCTATGGGTGGACAATGGCGCACTGCAACTGGTGGCAAGTAACAAGCTGTATCTGGTGACAGGCAACCGTGGCACGCTGCATCTGGTGGCAGGCAACAGTCTCAAGTGACAAGCTGCATTTGGTGGTAGGCAACGGTGGCATGCTGCATCTGGTGGCAGGCAACAAGCTCAGAGTTCCCACTGATTCTGCAATATGGTGAGTAAAAACTATGTTATTATATATTACAATGTAGGAACAGAAATAATGTGAATTACCGTATTTATCGGCAAATAACACGCACAGGCGTATAACACGCACCTTCATTTTAGGAGGGAAGTTTCAGGAAAAAAAATTACATTTTAAATAAAAAACTTTGGCACAAAATAATGGTCAGTGCCCCATCAATGCAGCCTCACTATTGCCCATCTGCAGCCTCACCATTGCCCATCAATGCAGCTTGATCAATGCCCATCTGTACCCTCACAATTGTCCATCATTGCAGCTTGATCAATGCCCATATGCAGCCTCACCATTGCCATGAATGCAGCCTGATCAGTGCCATCTGCAGCCTCACCTCAAATCACTGCTGCCTCAGTGCCTTGGAGAGGACAGGGAGGGGGGTGGGGTGAGAATCTCCTGTTTACTCGGCTGCCTTTTTTAATACAAAGTTCTATGATAGACAGAACAGTGGTCCAATGCCGGCCCAGAAGATGGGACTTTCTATTACAGAGGTCGCTGAGTAAACAGGAGATTCTCGCTATATGTAATCTGACAGCTCTTGTCCCGCCCCCCTCCCCATTCCCTCCTAGGCAGCCCAAATTGCAGTATCGGCATATAACACGCACACACTATTTGCACCCGATTATTTGCGTGTTATAAGCCAATAAATACAGTAATCATCATGTCACCCATGTGCACAGCCTATTGCATTAGGGTTTGCACCCCAAAGCTTAAACACACATGAACGCCACCTGCTGTCACAGGAAGGGGCGCTGGTGGTGGGAGCCAGTTGATTGGGAGCATATTACTATACACTGTAAATACGGTGTAATGTGTTCCTAAAGACGAACCTCGATTTTAATATAAAGGGGACATTTACAATGGCCACTGGCACCCCCAACCACCCACCTGGTGCTGCTCCTACTAATGCACATGGGGTGATTAGGGTGTGCCTAGGCACACCCAGCACACCCCGTGCGCACGCCTATGCTGACACCATATCAAGCATAGTGTCGGGATGAATTAAGTGCTAACACCAGCCATTTGCCTGACAAATCACAAATCAGCTGCTTGCTGTGGGGCCACTCAAGGAGGGAGGGGCCAAGAGTGCCAAGGAGGGACCCGAGAAGAGGAGGATCTGAGCTGTTCTGTGCAAAACTATTACACAGAGCAGGTAAATATAACATTTTTATTTGGAAGAAAAAAAAATGAGACTTTAGTGTCACTTTAAGTGTGTAGCCCTGGAAGCTCTCTGATGTGACAGTTGTATAGTTTTCCCCTATAAATAACCCATAGTCCTCCAGCAGGCCTGAAGGTCTCCCTCTTTCCAGAATTGACGTTAGCCTAGGTTCACACTGCGTAAATCTCAATTTAATCCAATTTTCAGTGAGATTATACAACGCTGCGATCTGTCACCAGCTGTGTTCATTGAATGACTGATCTGTGTACCGGCTCGCTGCTGGTACCATGTGACTGATCACAGCAGGTCACATGTCAGTTGTAAACAATGGATGGCTTCCTTTCATGCCATCAATTGTGTACAATTGTGTTGTTAGCTGCGATTGGTCAAAGTGATTACATAGTACAGAGAGCTAATCACAACAAAACAAGCTGAATGAATCAGTTTTATTCAATAAAATGCTTGCAATGAAATTCACTGAAATTATTATTTTTTTCATACTGTCACCAGTCAGTGTCCCTGATCACTGCCACACCAGTTATATGATGATGCTGTACTGCACTGGTGATTGTATATAAAAATACATTTTCCAAAAAATGATGACAAAAATGTACAACTTCGAAAAACTCGCCATGCCTCGTATTAAGTTCCTTGGACTATATACCGTATTTATCGGCGTATAACACGCACTTTTTCCCCCTTAAAATCGGGGGAAAGTCGTGGGTGCGTGTTATACGCCGATACCCCAAAAAAAAAATGACAAAAATCGGTTGCGGCGCCGAAAAATGGCGACCGCGGCCGAAAAAAGGCCGAACCGCGGCCGAAAAAGGCCGGAAAAAGCCGAAGCGCGGCCGAAAAAGGCCGGAAAAAGCCGAAGCGCGGCCGAAAAAGACCGAAGCCGGCTGTTCAGCTCCGCTCGTAGTCCCGCCTCCCTGCGCTCGCTTCCGAAACAGCAGGGAGGCGGGACTCCGAGCGGAGCTGAACAGTCGGCTCGGTCTTTTTCGGCCGCACTTCGGCCTTTTTCGGCCGCGGTTCGGTCTTTTTCGGCCGCGCATGCGCGGTATTTCTCGCGGCGGGAAATTTAAATGATGGCGAACTGCAAATGACACTAGGAAGCTGCAAATGACGCCGGGCAAGCTACAAATGACGCCGGGCAAGCTACAAATGACGCCGGGCAAGCTACAAATGACGCCGGGCAAGCTACAAATAACGCCGGGCAGGTTGCAAATGACGCCGGGCAGGTTGCAAATGACGCTGGGCAGGTTGCAAATAACGCTGGGCAGGTTGCAAATAACGCTGGGCAGGTTGCAAATAACGCTGGGCAGGTTGCAAATAACGCTGGGCAGGTTGCAAATGACGCTGGGCAGGTTGCAAATGACGCTGGGCAGGCTGCAAATGACGCTGGGCAGGTTGCAAATGACGCTGGGAAAGGCTGCAAATGACGCTGGGAAAGGCTGCAAATGACGCTGGGAAAGGCTGCAAATGACGCTGGGAAAGGCTGCAAATGACGCTGGGAAAGGCTGCAAATGACGCTGGGAAAGGCTGCAAATGACGCTGGGAAAGGCTGCAAATGACGCTGGGAAAGGCTGCAAATGACGCTGGGCAAGCTGCAAATGACGCTTAAATGTAAGTTTTTTTTTTTTTTTTTCCTAAACTTCTCTCCTAAAACTTTTTTTCCTTAAAATTCCCTCCTAAACTTGGGGTGCGTGTTATACGCCGGTGCGTGTTATACGCCGATAAATACGGTACTTTCCAAAAGGGGGTCATTTAGGAGGGATTTGTACTGTCCTGACATTTTTGGGCCTCAAGGAATGAGACTGTCAGTACATCAGGAGTGATCAATTTTCAGATATATACCATAGTTTGTGGACTCTATACCTTTCCTACAGACAAAATAATATACACTGATTTGGGTTATTTTCAGCAAAGAAATGTAACACAATACATTTTGGCCTAAATTTTAAGAAGAAAGATTATTTATTTGCAATATATTCTAACAGAAACAAATATTTTTTTTTTCAAAATGTACAGTCTTTATTTGTTAATTTAGCAAAAAAATTAAAATAAACTCAGTGGTGATTAAATACCACCAAAAGAAAGCTTTAGCTGTGTGAACAAAATGATAAGAATTTTGTTTGGGTACAGTGTTGCATGACCACACAATTGTCATTTAACCACTTGCCGCCCGCCCACCTTCGTGGGGCGGTGCAGCTCTCATTCTGGGTGGACGTCATATGATGGGGCCCAGAACAGCCGCTCTTGCACGCCCGCGAGCACACGCATTGCTGCGATCGCAGTCGTGCCGCATTGCTAGGACATGGCGAGACCCGATCTCTGTAAAGAGACGCGCCCGTGGCTCTTTAACCATGTGATCGGCTTTGTCCAATCACAGTTGGTCACATGTAAACTTGAAGATGCCGGTAATCGGCGCTCCTCGTCTCACACTGAGTGTGAGGAGAGGAGAGGCGATCAGCTGCATTTCCTCGCAAAGGACATCTAGGTATGCAATCAGGGCACTGATCATCAGTACCCTGATTACAATAAAGCCCCCACAGTGCCAGCAATAAGGGGCCAACCATGCCAGCAATCAGTGCCTACAAGTGGCAGCAATCAGTGCCCATTAGTAATGCCAGTCAGTGCTGGCTATCAGTGCTGCCCATCAATGCCACCCATCAATGCCCATCAGTGCCCATCAGTGCCGCCCATCCATGCTGGCTATTACTACTCACCAGTGCCGTCTATCTGTGCCCACCAGTCCCACCTATCAGTGCCCACCAGTGCCATGCATCAGTGCCCACCAGTTCCACCTATCAGTGCTCATCAGTGCTGCCTATCAGTGCCACCTATCAGTGCCCATAAGTGCGGCATAATTGTGCCTCCACATGAGTGCCACCTAATCAGTGCCCATAAGTGCTGCCTCATCAGTGCCCATAAGTGCCACCTCATCAGTGCCCATCAGTGCAGCCTATCAGTGCCCATCAGTGTCCCCTCATCAGCGCCCATCAGTGAAAATTGAGAAAAATTACTTATATCCAAATTTTACTGACAGAAACTAAAAATAAAAAACCCAGAAGTGATTAAATACTACCAAAAGAAAGCTCTATCTGTGTGAAGAAAATTATAAAAATTTCACATGGTTACAGTGTAGCATGAATAATGGTATGGGTGACCTTCGCGCTGTTGGTAAACTAGATACTCTGCACCAACCCAGTGAATACAATCAATAATAAAATAAATATATATAAACGTGTAAAACAGTGTGTAAAAGAACGTAGATGCTATATAGCAGCTACAGGTGTTGCATAGAGAAAATAATTATTAAAAAGCAGCAAAATCTAATGGTAAAACACAATCCCACAAATAACATAAAATACAGTGATGATTTCGCGCTAATATACACCACACATTAAAAGCAAATAGATCATAAAAATGTGTATAAATATAAATACATATAGTGCACAAAGGGCTAAATATATGTGCAGTTAATACAACATTAAAGGTCATAAAAAGTTATAGTGAATAAACAAAATAAAGTGCTATATGTGCTGTTGACCACAAATAATGGGTCAGAAATATATATAATCGATCCCATCACATATCAAGAGACTAGACACCGGAGAGCAGGAGAATTTGTTGTGCAGAGCCTAATTAAGGAGCATAACTGCAAGGAGCATAATACAACTTCCTCTAATTAAAGCATGTTCTACTGTGTTTTTGTTTTGTTTACATTTTTGTACTATTTCCTATACTATTTCTTATACCATCGCTGAGCTGTCCTTTTGAAAAATACTAGGTGTCTGATTGTCATGCTAATCCATTAGTTTCAGTTGATTTAGCTTTAGTTGATTTACTAAAGCCAAATAAGCTGTTTACTTTAAAGGGGAATTTGCATTTGCGGGGGAATTTACCCTGAGCTTAGTGAATGTGGTGAAAATTCACTTTGCATTGAATACCCAATCACATGCAAGGAAAATAATAAAAAAACTGTTGTTTTTTTTTGGCTACACGTGATTGGGTGATAGAATTCAGCACAGATTCCTCACAATCCCTAAGCTTAAGGGAAAATGCCATTGCAAAGTAAACAGTTTATTTGTCGTTAGTAAAACAAACCCCATGAGCTGAAATGAAATAAACAGATCAGAAGTTCTAGCATTCTTCAATCTTCGCCAGCAACTTTTTCAAGGTCAGTGAATCCAAAGGTCAAAGATAGTCATGCAACTAGCATTTTCACAAAATCATCAAAGACAGTCACCATCAGTAGAAGTTTCTTTAAAATTGACACTTAGAATGATTCTTACACATATCATTATCCTCCCTGGCGGTATGATTATTTCAGATTTTTGATGCTGAAAGCGGTACATTGTTTTGCATGGAAATTTGGCGTTTTATATTGTAGGCCTGTAATTCTTAGGAATAACACACTTAAATCTGTCCAAACAAGAGTCTAGTAGACATCCCGGGTATGATAAAGTTTGAAACACAAAATCATAAATTATAATATAATAAATAACTATAAATAATTATAACAAATAATAATATACTAGTTACATAGATTGTATATGGGAAAGTTGTCCCTGAAGAGTTTACAAAGTCAAATGGGCATCGCATAATACCCTTAACCCCATCCAAGTTAAATATACCCTAATAAAATACAAAAAACAAAGTTGCTGGGCTGCTTCAAGTGTGCCTGTGGAAATTCAGTGTGCCTGGCTGTTGCCGTGCTTATGAGGATGAAATCGCCAAAGTTAAGGCAGTTGTGCCAATTGATCCTGTCTTGATGAACTTGGCCAACTGGGCCCACAAGCAATCTGGACATTTGGGGCAGAAAGCAACATATGAATGGGCACAGCAGAGAGGCTTGCCTATATCCATGGACATGATAAAGACTGTAATAGGGAACTGTACAGTGTGTGGAGAAGTGCGACAATGGGCATTACAAAAGTACTCCACCGGGTCGATTAAGAGGGGTGAGAGGCCTGCAGAGATATGGCAGATTGACTTCATCGGTCCCCTGCCCCGGGGAAACAATGGACTGAGATATTGTTGCACTGCAGTGGACACCTATTCAGGACTTATGCTTGTTCATCCTTGCAAACGTGCAGATCAAGCCGCAACGCTTCAACTGCTACAGAAACTTGTCGTTGCTTATGGTTGTCCCAAGCAAGTCCAAAGTGATAACGGCTCACACTTCACCGGATACACAGTACAGCAGTGGGCCAAAGATTCTGGAGTGTACTGGTTGTGCCACATCCCATACCATCCACAGGCAGCTGGTTTGATTGAAAGATACAACGGGCTATTGAAGGACCAGATACGCAAACTTACACCCACACATACACTAAGGGGGTGGGATCGGGTCCTCACACAGGACCCATCCACAGGCAGCTGGTTTGATTGAAAGATACAACGGGCTATTGAAGGACCAGATACGCAAACTTACACCCACACATACACTAAGGGGGTGGGATCGGGTCCTCACACATGCAGTCATGTTGTTAAATTCTAGGCCAATAGCCAAAAGCACACCATATGAGAGGATGGTAGGGGCTGGGGCACAGATTCCACAGCTGGAGTACAGAGTTCAGTATTTATGTAAGGTTCCTGAAAAAACAGGGCTTAACAGATACCATGTTACTGCTTCCCATGACATAGAAACCAAGAGTGACATATCTGAAGCTGAAGCCTATCTAGGAATGAGAGGGAATCTGGCAGGAAGGTTTGAAGTTATATTTGCATTGGCAGATGAGCTTCAAGACAGTGGCTGGGACTCTGACTGGTTAGTGGATACTTCTCAGCAAGAGTGGAAAGTGAGGCTACATAACATAAAACCTTCCAAAATAAACAGCAGTGATCTTCTGGGAAATATCAGTATATTTCCTCTCCTCCCTATTGATGTGGGAGGGTCAGAAGTAGGTACAGGCAGGGGGCAAAGTGTTAGTCAGATATCCAGGCAAGAAGCCATTTAGAGGAGAGATCGTAGCTGAAGAGCCTGGATCTACTGTTTATGTATTATTAGAGGGAACAGATAATCCGCTTTGTTTTCCACTCCACAGGCTGTCTCCGATTTGATCCATAGGAAGACCAGAGAAAAGTGATTACAAGATGGAAAGAATGAGGGAAGATCGCAAGAGCTGTGGAGAGCAAGGCCTTTGATGTATTACAAGCCTGGACTTGTTTCTACAGAACTTTAGAATGGACTTTCTAATGAACTTTTTAAGTTAAAAGACTGAAACATCTTCTCAATGACAGAAATTGGAGGTGTTGCATTCAAGGAAAATTAATGTTTAGAATGAGTTTTATTAGTAATGAAGTGATTTTCTATATGGAGTCTGAAAGAAAAAAAAATCTAGGGCGGAATGTGTTGCGTTTGTTAAAATATGATTTTTTAAACATCAGACCTAACATTACATGGGAGAAATTACAAGTTTAGTTGATCAGATTACAAAACAAGTCTCTGGTATGAGTAGAATTCTCAAACAAATGCTGTTTTCATACAATGGTGTTAGATAACAAATTGACAGTTGAAGAGGCTATTGTCTCATCAGCTACAGTAAACAGGCAAGCAACAGTCCATTGTCTTTTAAACAGTTTGAGAGGGTGTCTCAACCTGAAAAGAATGACTGTTAGTCGGTTGTTATGGAAACAAGTCTATAAACATTAACTTTGGTCAACAAACTGGGATATAAAATGGATGGGTAGAGACAGAGGGGAGACTGGAACACATCATGCTGTAACATCAGGACACACATCATCATGCAGTAAGATCAGAAGAAGCCACTCATGATGATAGAAGGAAGGAACCTGGTCTCCAAGAAGAAATATTGCCTAGGAGATCATGAACATACAGTAACAGAAGTTAAGTAACCCTTTAAATGTATTTGTACTGTTAGACCATAAGCTGTTCATTTGCTAGGCATTTTGCTTGGTATAGATATCTGTCAGTCTTGTATTGTATTCCTAAGATTGTAATACAGCAGCTTTGTATAGTAAAAAGCACATCTATACACTGCAGAAGTCTCAGCTTCCTTGTTATACCACAGAGTAACCTTGCTAGATAGACGCAAGCAATACAGATGTCAGGTGGAAGAACCTTAGGAAACGCACCAAATCCCTTGCGATTAGGGACACAGTCCTTTAACCATTTACCAGATGATATTATTTGCCACTGAAAATTCATGCTACCTATCCTCAGACTTCACCTCACTGTTTCCGTGGCTGCCCCCAACGGGGCTTCTATGTGCACATATTATGGGACTGTGAAAAGATAGCTTTGGTGTGGCAAGAGCTTTTCCACTTGTCCTCTCAGTTGACAGGTAAAGCTGACTGCTTGTTATTCTCTCACATTCCTGACCTTTCAAAACCAATGAAACAATTGACTTACAGGCTCTCTGTTGCAATGCATTGGGTAATTGCCTACCACTGTAAGTCTTCAGATATCCAATTTTCTCAGGTCATTGCTACAATGGATGCAATTTTGTTGATGAAGAAAATATTTTACTCTATACAAGATTCTAAAACCAGATTTGACGCCAAATGGGACCCATGGTTTTTATACAGTTTGCCTTCTAATGAACTAACTATATGATGAATTGTAGTCACCTTGTTTACTGCATAACACCTTTTGCCATATGGAATACTCTTGTATTTTTCTCTTTATTAGTTTTAATGGATGACTATGATGGTGCCTATTTCTAACTTTTTATGTTTGCACTGTGAATAATTTTTATATATTTTTTTCTTTGTAAAATGGCAGATATACTGTATACTGATGTTTTGCATTTTTTATACCACCTTTGTATGCAAAGGATGTCTGCTGTAACATTTTTATATGTATTTTTCTGGATGCATTTAACCACTTGACCACTGGGCACTTAAACCCCCTTAATAACCAGACCAATTTTCAGCTTTCGGTGCTCTCACATTTTGAATGACAATTACTCAGTCATACAACACTGTACCTATTTGAAATTGTTGTCCTTTTTTTCACACAAATAGAGCTTTCTTTTGGTGGTATTTAATCACTGCTGAGTTTTTTTTTTGCGCTAAAAAAGAAAAAAGACAGAAAATTCTGTAAAAAAAAATGCATTTTTCTTCGTTTGTGTTATAAAATTTTGCAAATTAGTAATTTTTCTTCATATATTTTGGCCAAAATTTATACCCCTACATATCTTTGGTAAAAATAACCCAAATCGTTGTATATTATTTGGTCTTTGTGAAAGTTATTAGAGTCCACAAGCTATGGTGCCAATCTCTGAAAATTGATCACACCTGAAGTACTGACGGCCTATCTCATTTCTTGAGACCCTAACAAGCCAGGAAAGTACAAATACCCCCCAAATGACCCCTTTTTAGAAAGTAGACATTCCAAGGTATTCAGTAAGATGCATGGTGAGTTTTTTGAAGTTGTAATTTTTTCCCACAATTCTTTGCAAAATCAAGATTTTCTTTTCTTTTTTTTCACAAAATTGTTATATTAGCAGGTTATTTCTCACACACAGCATATGCATAGCAAAAATTACACCCCAAAACACATTCTACTACTCCTCCTGAGTACGGCGATAGCACACGTGTGAGACTTTTACACAGCGTGGCCACATACAGAGGCCCAACATGCAGGGAGTGCCATCAGGCATTCTTAGAGCATAAATTACACATTTAATTTCTTGACTACCTCTTACACTACCTCTTACACTTACACTGGAGAACCAGGACAATGGAAATGCCCCAAAAATGACCCCATTTTGGAAAGAAAACAACCCAATGTATAATCTATGAGGCATATTGAGTCTTTTGAACATGTCATTTTTTTGGAAAATGTGTAAAGAAAATGAAACCACATTTTTTTTTTACACAACGTTGTCCATTTACACAATATTTCGAACACATAACATGTACATGGCAAAAATTACAGCCCAAAATAGATTCTCCTACTCCTCCTGAGTATGGCGATACCACATGTGTGAGACTTTTCCACAGTGTGGCTACATACAGAGGACCAACATGCAGGGAGCGCCGTCAGGTGTTCTAGGGACATAAGTTTCAAATCTAATTTGACTACCTATTACACTTTTGTGAGGCACTGTAGTGGCATGGATGAGCATGAATGGGGATAGATGAGCCGTGGATGGCTGAGCATGAATGAGTATGGATGGGTACGGCTGAGTATGGATGGGTATAGATGGGATGGCCAGGGCCATCTTAACAGCGTTATAGGCCCCCGGGCAATACAGTGCACTGGGGCCCTGTCTACACGATCACGCACGAGAATAAAAATGCAAATTATCAATAAGGCTATATTTGTTGGTACTTCCAACAAAATCAGTGTTTAAACATTAACACAACGTTTGGACAATAGAGTTTGATGGGCACAGTGGCAGCGTTTGATGGGCACAGCGGCAGCGTTTGGGCATAGTGGCAGCGTTTAATGGGCACAGTGGCAGCTTTGATGGGCACAGTGGCTGTGTTTGATGGGCACAGTGGCTGTTTGATGGGCACAGTGGCCGCTTTTGAGGGGCACAGACAGTGGCTGTGTTTGATGCACAACTTGAACTTACTTAAGTAGACAGTGTTAGACTTACTTGAGGCCACCGGCCTGGTGCAGTACAGTGTGATACTCACAGCAGCAAGGCAGCGCCAGCTATCAAGGGCCATCTTTCCACTCCGCTTCCTCTCCATTCTGTCTGAAGAACATGGCAGAGATGGGCGGAGCCTGTTCACTAGCCACTGGGGCAGCCGCGGGGCACTATGAATGTTGGGGCGGCCTCTGATTGACGTCACTGGTTGCTAGCTAGATGCCGGCCGGCGAAGTGAGCAACCAGTACAGTCAGTCAATTTAAGCAGCAGATTGTAGCACTGAGGATTAGCCCTGGATGGGGCCCTCCAGACAAGTGGGGCCCCCGGGCAACTGCCCAGCATGCCCAGTAGAAAAAACGGCCCTGGGGATGGCTGGGTACGGCTGAGTATGGCTGGGTATAACTGAGTACGATTGAGTATGGCTGGGTACGGCTGGGTATGGCTAATTATGGATGGGGGTGGATTGGATGGCTGAGCATGGATGGATGAGTATTACTGAGGATGGATGGATGAGTATGCCAAGTATGGATGAGGATGGATGGATGGGTATGCAGAGTATGGATAGATGGGTATGCAGAGTATGGATGGCTGGGAAGGCAGAGTATGGCTGGGTATGCAGGGTATGGCTGGGTATGCAGAGTATGGCTGGGTATGCAGAGTATGGCTGGGTATGCAGGGTATGGACAGGTATGCAGAGTATGGACGGGTATGCAGAGCATGCAGAGTATGGACGGGTATGCAGAGCATGGACGGGTATGCAGAGCATGGACGGGTATGCAGAGCATGGACGGGTATGCAGAGTATGGGCGGGTATGCAGAGCATGCAGAGTATGGACGGGTATGCAGAGCATGGGCGGGTATGCAGAGCATGGGCGGGTATGGAGAGCATGGGCGGGTATGCAGAGTATGGACGGGTATGCAGAGCATGGACGGGTATGCAAAGCATGGGCGAGTATGCAGAGCATGGGTGGGTATGCAGAGCATGCAGAGTATGGATGGGTATGCAGAGTATGGACGGGTATGGATGGGTATGGACGGGTATGGATGGGTATGGCTGGGTATGGCAGGGTATGCAGAGTATGGCTGGGTATGCAGAGTATTGCTGGGTATGGCTGGGTATGCAGAGTATTGCTGGGTATGCAGAGTATTGCTGGGTATGGCTGGGTATGCAGAGTATTGCTGGGTATGGCTGGGTATGCAGAGTATTGCTGGGTATGGCTGGGTATGCAGAGTAATGCTGGGTATGGCTGGGTATGCAGAGTAATGCTGGGTATGGCTGGGTATGCAGAGTAATGCTGGGTATGGCTGGGTATGCAGTGCATGGATGGATGGATCTCTCACTCACTGAGCAGGCTGTGGGCACTACACATGCAGCCCACAGCGCTGCTGCCACCGATCTCTCCCCTCTCCGCTCACACTGGACGGAGAGGGGAGGGAGGAACCGGAAATCAATCCGGTCTGTTGACATGTGATCGTGCTGTCATTTGACGGCGCGATAACGTGGTAAATGGCCGCGATCATCAGCCGTTTACCGTGATCTGTGATGTGCTGGGTCCTCTGGACCCGGCGGTCACGGAAGTTCTCGGATGCGCGCCCCAGGGGGCGCGCGAGAGCGAAATTCTGGGAGGACGTCATTGTACGCCCTCCCAGAGTTAACAAACCGCCCTGTAGCCGTTTTTCGGCTATGGGCCGGTTGTAAACTGGTTAATAAAAGTTTGTATCCAAAAAAATTAATAAATAAATAATTTCTGCTTTGATATTATTTGACAATGTAATCTTTCTTTTTTTTTTTAACTAAAGGAGATTTCTTTAAAGATGCCATTCCTGAGGCAGACCTATATATTTTGGCCAAGATTATTCATGACTGGACAGAAGAGAAATGCCTGCAGCTGTTGAAAAAGGTTTACCAGTCCTGCAGACCAGGTGGGCTCATAGTTTGTAGGAGGATCGCAATTCATAAAGTGTTTTGTAACTGTTTTACGAACAACAATTACCGGTAATAGCATAAAATGGTCTGTCATTGCAAAACTAAAGTAGATATGGTTTTACCTTTTCAATTAAGAAGTTTCCTGTCAGAGCTGCCGGTATCTAAACTGATTACATATCATATTGCATATCAAAACTATTTCAGTAAAAGCAATAGCCCTTTCTGTAAAAAAAAAAAAAAATACTATTTATGGTGTCTCAATGATTTTAACAGCTGTACAGAATTAAAAAAAATATTAAAAAAATGAAGAGCCATTCCTTTTCCTCAGTGTGCTATAGCTGTCAGTGACAGGGGATGGTACAACCACAGAATGCCTTTCACCGATTCCCAATCACTTAAATGCAGGTTTGGCACATAGAATCAATTGTTCTGTTCAGCTTAGAAGATTACTTTATTTACAAACCACTCTGACCTCCCAGTTTCCACTCCAAGTTGGGCAAGAACAGAGCCAAGAACTATAGCAGGAAGGAATAATCATCGGGTCCTCCAGAAATATAAGAAGTTGGCAGGTGACTTTGTCTACCAGACTGTAGCTATAATGATGTATCTATTTTAGGTAGATCCGGCCTGTCACATTGGTGCTTTATGGGTCATCTGCAGCCCTCTCGCTCCTTCTCTGCAGTCCTCAGTGGTTTAGGATTTAAAAAAATACAACCCCAGCTATTAAGTTACATTTCTTTATATAATCGTGCATCCTTCAGGAAATGTTAAGGAACCCTTTATCTAGGAATAAATATAGCAAGTTGCAATTTTGACTATAATGTTGAAACTGAAGTCTAGCTTAAAGATTTTTTTTCTCTACAGCTTTAGTTACATTACTGACTGTAATGAAGTATAACCCATGATGTGCGAGCTGTTGGATTCTGTAAAAAATTTCACCAAAGGGCTGCCCTGTCTTCTTCCTGCTGCTGAACTTCCGGCACTGTAGGGGTTAACAGCTTCAGGTCTCTGGGCTCAGCTACAGTACAGATGGTCTAATGCGGTTATGCGGACATGCTCCCTTATTCCCTCTCCTCCACTGAGAAAATAGGATTTTTAAAACAGCTTAAAATCATTTTCTTAGAAATACATTCACGGGACACAGAGCCATAGTAGTTACTATGTGGGTTATAGGCCACCTTCAGGTGATGGACACCCTAAGAAAAAAAGTGCACTCCCTATATAACCCCTCCCACTACTGGGAGTACCTCAGTTTTGTAGCAAAGCAATACACGTGTATACCAAGAAAGGAGGGACCTCTGTGTCCCGTGATGTACTTTTTTTTACAGGTAAACTGTTTTAAAAATACTATTTTATTTTCGTACATCACGGGATACAGAGCCATAGTAGTTACTTTGTGGGGTGTCCCACAGCAATGCCAACTGAAGGGAGGGAGACACAACAAAAGTAGGGCACCAAGAGACAAGAGAACTTATACTGCAGCCTGCAGTACACTGTGCCCCAAGGCGATATCCTCATGACCTTTTACATCTACTTGTTAGAATCTGGTAAATGTATGGACTGAAGACCAAGTGTCGGCCTTGCAGATCTGAGCCATGGAGGCTTGGTGATGCACTGCCCAAGATGCACTAACAGCCCTGGTGGAGTGCGCTTTAATATGAAAAGGAGGAATTTTCCTTTTTAAACCATAAGTTTGAACAATCACTTGACAAATCCATTTAGAAATAGTAGATTTTCGATGCTGCCTGTCCTCTTTTAGGACCGTCTGGCAATACAAACAAAACATCTGTTTTACAAATCTGAGCGGTCACTTTGAAAAATAGACCTTGACTGCTCTTACCACATCAAGAGAATGTAGTGACTTTTCTTCCATAGAACGAGGTTCTGGAAAAAATTAAGGCAGAACAATATCCTGGTTTAAATGAAAACCTGACACTACCTTTGGTAGAAATTTAGGATGAGGCCGCAATACAACCGTACCCTTATGAATAATTAAATATGACTCTTTTCAAGAAAGAACAGCCAACTCTGATACTCTTCTTGCAGAAGATACGGCAACCAAGAAAATAATTTTGCTTGTCAAGAGGACCAAGGGAATATGTCAAATTGGCTCAAAAGACTGTTTTTGTAAAGCCGGCAGGACTAAATTTAAGTCCCAAGGGTTCAGGGGTGACTTAACTGGGGGATTAATTTGCGTTACCCCCTGAATAAAGTTACGAACCAGAGAGTGTGAAGCAAGTGCTCGTTGAAAAAACAGCGATAAGGCCGACACCTTGCCCTTGATAGTACTTAAGGCCAGCTTAATTTCTAATCCCATCTATAGGAATTCAAGGATCCTACCTATGACATATTTTCTGGGGTGCCAACCCCTGGATTCACACCCAGAGACATATGCCTTCCAGACTCTATAGTATATGACTCTGGAGGCCAGCTTCCTAGCATTAACCAAAGTAGAAACTACTGAAGCTGACAGCCCACAGTCCTTTAGAATGTGGGTCTCAATAGCCAAACTGTTAAATTTAGCGTTTGTAAGGTAGGATGGAATACTGGACCTTGTGAGAGAAGGTCTGGACACAGTGGTAGGGTCGAAGGGTCCCCTACTGCCATCTTTATGATCTCTGCAAACCAAGATCTCCTGGGTAGGGATGAGCCGAACACCCCCCTGTTCGGTTCGCACCAGAACCTTCGAACGGTCCGAAAGTTTGCGCGAATTTTCGAACCCTATTCGTTATAATGGACGCGAATGTTCGAAATCAAAATTGCTAATTACAATGGCCAATATGCATGTTAATGTCATAAAACAGGTTTGGGGACCCGGGTCCTGCCCCAGGGGACATATATCAATGCAAAAAGAACTTTTAAAAACGAACGTTTTTTCGGGAGCAGTCATTTTAATGATGCATAAAGTGAAAAAAAAAAGTGAAATTTTCCTTTAAATATGGTACCTGGGGGGTGTCTAAAGTATGCCTGTGAAGTGGCATGTGTTTCCCGTGCTTAAAACTGTCCCTGCACAAAATGACATTTGTAAAGGAAAAAAAGAAGCCATTTAAAACCACTTGCGGCTTTAATGTCATGTCTTGTCCTGGCCACCATATGGCTGAAAATCCTTGAGAAAAATGGCATGGCTACCCCATCACCCCCCACACCCCAGCACCTTTGGGTCTTGTATGGATATTAAGGGGGACCCCGCACCCAAAATAAAACCCTATACCTACAACCCTATATACTCTGAACAGCAATATATAGGTGGTGCAAACAAGACACGGACTGTAGGTTTGTTCTTAAGTAGAATCTGAACAGGTACATTATGAAGTGTAGCTCCATCCCAAAAAATCTATTTTTAAGCTTTTTGGAGAACATAGGGAGGGGTTATCACCCCTGTAACATTTGCTGTCTTTGCACATCTGTTCAGAACATTTCACCTCACTTTCCGTCCCAATGACAAATGTTTTTGAAAAAGTGGGGTTTTAATTGAAACAAGGTTTGGTGATAAAGCATCAGTAGAGAGGAGATACCTTTTTCCCAAATTAAATGTAACAGGATAGAATTTCCCTTCCTAGGGGTAGATTTCCTCTCACTTCCTGTTTTCTCTTTCCGTTTGCAAGTAGGGGTCGTTTGTAAGTTGGATGTTTGAAAGTAGGGGCCTGCCGTATATACTCTGCAGAAATTTGCCCTATTAGATGTTGGTGTAGCCACAACACTGTAAGCCCTCACAGTTACTCTTGGTGGGTGCAGAAATGAGCCCTGCTGTGAGTTATTAGATCAAGATTTGTAATTGCATGCACCTGTTGAACAGGGCAGAAAAATTGGGCCTTTGGTGGTGGTGGTGGTGGTGGTGGTGGTGGACGGTGTTGCCACAAGACTGTAAGCCCTCACAGTTACTCTTGGTGGGTGCAGGAATGGGCCCTGCTGTGAGTTATTTGATCAAGATTTGTAATTGTATGCACCTGTTGAACATGGCATAAAAATTGGGCCTTTGGTGGTGGTGGTGGTGGTGGTGGACGGTGTTGCCACAAGACTGTAAGCCCTCACAGTTACTCTTGGTGGGCGCAGGAATGAGCCCTGCTGTGAGTTATTAGATCAAGATTTGTAATTGCATGCACCTGTTGAACAGGGCAGAAAAATTGGGCCTTTGGTGGTGGTGGTGGTGGTGGACGGTGTTGCCACAAGACTGTAGGCCCTCATAGTTACTCTTGGTGGGCGCAGGAATGGGCCCTGCTGTGAACTATTAGATCAAGATTTGTAATTACACGCCCCTGTTAAACAGGGGCTGGAAAATTGTGCCTTAGGCATTGGTGCTGGTGCCACAACACTGCAACCCCTCACAGATACTGTACTCTGAGCACAGCAATGAGACCTGTTGCACAGCATTGCCTAAAAATTGTAATTACACACCCCAACAGGGGCTGAAAAATTGTGCCTTAGGCACTGGTGCTGGTGCCACAACACTGCAACCCCTCACAGATACTGTACTTGGAGCACAGCAGTCACACCTGTTGCAAAGCATTTTTTTTTTTTTAAAATTGTAATTACACGCCCCTGTTATACAGGGGCTGAAAAATTGTGCCTTAGGCACTGGTGCTGGTGCCACAACACTGCAACCCCTCACAGATACTGTACTCTGAGCACAGCAATGAGACCTGTTGCAAAGCATTGCCTAAAAATTTTAATTACACACCCCAACAGGGGCTGAAAAATTGTGCCTTAGGCACTGGTGCTGGTGCCACAACACTGGAACCCCTCACAGATACTGTACTTGGAGCACAGCAGTCACACCTGTTGCGAAGCATTTTTAAAAAAAATTGTAATTACACGCCCCTGTTATACAGGGGCTGAAAAATTGTGCCTTAGGCATTGGTGCTGGTGCCACAACACTGCAACCCCTCACAGATACTGTACTCTGAGCACAGCAATGAGACCTGTTGCAAAGCATTGCCTAAAAATTGTAATTACACGCCCCAACAGGGGCTGAAAAATTGTGCCTTAGGCACTGGTGCCACAACACTGCAACCCCTCACAGATACTGTACTTGGAGCACAGCAGTCACACCTGTTGCGAAGCATTTTTTTTAAAAAAAAATTGTAATTACACGCCCCTGTTATACAGGGGCTGAAAAATTGTGCCTTAGGCACTGGTGTGGTGGCATGGATCATTGAGGAGGAGGAAGAGGATAGTCAGTGAACATAACAGGACAGTCACTCAGCATCAGCATAGGCAGTCTTGAAGGGATGTGACATTATAAATTATTCTGTTATATCCGCTTCAGGTGCCTGGTAGCTGATGGTGATCCAAGGCTGATTCATTTTTTGAAGGTCAGTCGATCAACCGAGTCGGTGGACAGGCGCACCCTGTGATTGGTGACAAATCCTCCAGCAGCACTGAATGTGCGTTCGGAAAGAACGCTGGATGCAGGACAGGCCAGTAGCTCAATTGCATACTGTGCAAGCTCTGGCTAGTGATCCATCCTCAGGACCCAGTAAGCCAGAGGATTTTCGGTGGGAAAGGTGTCCAAGTCTGACCTTGCCCCTAGGTATTCCTGCACCATGTATATCAGACGCCGGCGATGGTTGCTGGAACCGATCATACCTTGGGGCTGCGGACTAAAAAATTGTCTGAACGCATCGGTCAGACGTCCACCTTCCCCACCGCTCCTTCTGCTACTGACCGAAGCCTCAGCAACTCGTCGTCCAGGACCAGGAGTTTGTAACCTCCCAGTTTCTGGGAACGCAGTGCACAGACCTTTCTGCAAGGCCTCCCTGAGATGTCTCATCCTCTGCTCCCTCTGCGACGGCAAGATAAGGTCCGCAACCTTACCCTTGTACCGTGGATCAAGGAGAGTGGCCAGCCAGTAATGGTCCCTCTCCTTGATCCGAGGAACACGAGGATCCTTCCGCAGGCTTTGCAGGATCAGGGAGGCCATGCAACGTAGGTTAGCTGAGGCATTCGGTCCGGAGTCTTCTGGGTCACTGAGGACGACATGATCGCCAGCCACCTCCTCCCAGCCACGTACAAGTCCACTGGTTTGTTGGGACTGTACATCATCCCTAAAAGTCTGCTGCTGCTGATGCTGAGTGCCAGGCTCCACCTCCATGCTCACACAATCCTCTTCCTCCTCCTCCTCCTCATCCTCTTCCTGTGTGATGGGTGGGACAGAAGGAACACTGTCTGGATAAAGGGGGCCTTGAGAGGCAAGGAAGTCCTCCTCTTCCTGCCTCTGTTCTGCCTCAAGTGCCCTGTCCATTATCCCACGCAGCGTATGCTCCAACAGGTGGACAAGAGGTACAGTGTCACTGATGCATGCACTGTCACTGCTCACCATCTTCGTGGCCTCCTCAAATGGTGAGAGGACAGTGCATGCATCCCTGATCATGCTCCACTGGCGTGGGGAAAAAAAGCCAAGCTCCCCTGACCCTGTCCTGGTGCCGTAGTCGCAAAGGTACTCATTGATGGCCCTCTGCTGCATGTGCAGTCGCTGCAGCATGGCCAACGTTGAGTTCCACCTGGTGGGCATGTCACATATTAGGCGGTTCTTGGGCAGGTTCAGCTCCTTTTGCAGCTCAGTCAGCCGAGCACTGGCATTATAAGATCGGCGGAAATGCACACAGACTTTCCTGGCCTGCCTCAGGACATCCTGTAAGCCTGGGTACCTGCCCAAGAACCGCTGCACCACCAGGTTGAGGACGTGAGCCATACAGGGCACATGGGTGAGCTGCCCCTGTCGCAGGGCGGAGAGGAGGTTGGTGCCATTGTCAGAAACCACCATTTCTGGCTTAAGTTGGCGTGGCGTCAACCACCTCTCGGCCTGCCCTGCAGAGCTGCCAGAACCTCTGTCCCAGTGTGGCTCCTGTCCCCCAAACACACCAGCGCAAGCACGGCATGGCATCTTTTTGCCTGCGTACTCGCGTAGCCCCTTGTACGCCTACGGAGCACCGCTGGTTCCGAGGACAGAGCACTCGAAGAGGACATGGAGGAAGAAGAAGAGGAGGGGGTGGAGGAGAGAGGTGTGTCACAACCAGTATTAGCATTTTGGAGGCGTGGTGGCGGAACAACCTCCAACACTACTGCACCTTGTCCTGCATCCCTCCCAGCTGCCAATAGAGTGACCCAATGGGCCGTGAAAGAAAGATAACGTCCCTGTCCATGCCTGCTGGACCATGAGTCAGCGGTAATATGCACCTTACCGCTGACCGCCCTGTCCAGCGAGGCATGGACATTGCCTTCCACATGCCGGTAGAGAGACGGAATCGCCTTCCGTGAGAAAAAGTGGCGTTTGGGAACCTGCCACTGAGGAACCGCACATTGAACAAACTCACACTCAAACTCAACTTGGTTCTGACACACCTAATTCTACACCTTCAGTCCTCTCAGAGCAGCTTTCAGAGAGGACTGAAGATATAGTGGGGATGGAGATCCCAGCTGATGAGGAGCAAGGAGAGGTCCGCTTTGTTCTTTGGTGTGGGTCTTTTATGTGTGCTTGCCAATGAGCTGCATGGCAGGTCGACATATGTCTGCTCATGCTTGTGGTGCCCAAGCGGCTGATGTTTTGGCCACGCGAGATACACTTGAGACAAATATTGAAAATAGCAGTGGTGCGATCTGATGCACTTGTCTCAAAAAAGGCCCACACCAAAGAACTTTTGTGATAACGTGCAGAGGCAGCGCCCTGCACAGGCGGAGCTCTGCGGTGTGATACAGTTGGTGTGCTGGCCTCTAGCTGGCCTCCAGGGGGCATCCTGCCTCGTTGGACATGTGCAGCCGCATCCTCCTCCTCCTCCTCCTCCTCCTCTCTCCCTTCAGGCACCCAGGTGGAGTCAGTGACCTCATCATCCCCTCCCTCTTCACCACTAGAGCAAACCTGGCAGTAAGCTGCATCTGGTGGAACATTACTGCCAGATTGCTGTCCTTCAGCATCCTCTCTCTCGCGCACACTACTGCCTTCCTCAAGCTGGGTATCATCATCCGAGCCTTCCAATCGTTGGGCATCCTCCTGGAGCATGTACCCAACACTGTACTCAAACAGTTCGGGGGACTCCTCAGGAGGACATGGTGGGTCTAGGGAAGGGGTGGCTGATGATGCCATTGAGTACTCGTTGGCAGCTGCTCTGCCAGTACCCTGAGCCTGGGTGAGAGAGGATGAGGAGGATGAGGAGGGCTTGGTCATCCATTCTACCAAGCCTTCGGCATGATGCGGCTCAACATGTCCAGCTGCCTAAAACAAAGACAAGCGTGTCCCATGGCCACGTGCTGATGACGATGCACGACCACGTCCACGACCAGCACTGTTGTCTCTAGAAACAGAGCCTGCTTGCCCTGTGTTCTTGCCTCGGGACGGTCTGCCTCTCCTTGGCGGTCTTCCAGCCATTGTAGTCGGTAGTGTATATTGTATAAAAAATAGAGCTCCTATGTGTGCTCAAAACACACTGTAGGTCCTATGGGTGCTGACACTAACACACTATAGGTACTATATGTGTGCTGCTGACAAGAAAATATAGGACCTATGTGTGCTGCCACAAACACACTATAAGTCCTATGGGTGCTGCTGACACCGAGACACTATAGGTACTATATGTGTGCTGCTGACAAGAAAATATAGGAGCTATGTGTGCTGCCACTAACACACTATAAGTCCTATGGGTGCTGCTGACACAAAGACACTATAGGTACTATATGTGTGCTGCTGACAAGAAAATATAGGAGCTCTGTGTTCTGCCACTAACCCACTATAAGTCTTATGGATGCTGCTGACACAAAGACACTATAGGTACTATATGTGTGCTGCTGACAAGAAAATATAGGAGCTATGTGTGCTGCCACTAACACACTATAAGTCCTATGGGTGCTGCTGACACAAGGACACTATAGGTACTATATGTGTGCTGCTGACAAGAAAATATAGGAGCTCTGTGTGCTGCCACTAACACACTATAAGTCCTATGGGTGCTGCTGACACAATGACACTATAGGTACTATATGTGTGCTGCTGACAAGAAAATATAGGAGCTATGTGTGCTGCCACTAACACACTATAAGTCCTATGGGTGCTGCTGACACAAAGACACTATAGGTACTATATGTGTGCTGCTGACAAGAAAATATAGGAGCTCTGTGTGCTGCCACTAACACACTAAAAGTCCTATGGGTGCTGCTGACACAATGACACTATAGGTACTATATGTGTGCTGCTGACAAGAAAATATAGGAGCTCTGTGTGCTGCCACTAACACACTAAAAGTCCTATGGGTGCTGCTGACACAATGACACTATAGGTACTATATGTGTGCTGCTGACAAGAAAATATAGGAGCTCTGTGTTCTGCCACTAACACACTATAAGTCTTATGGGTGCTGCTGACACAAAGACACTATAGGTACTATATGTGTGCTGCTGACAAGAAAATATAGGAGCTATGTGTGCTGCCACTAACACACTATAAGTCCTATGGGTGCTGATGACACAAGGACACTATAGGTACTATATGTGTGCTGCTGACAAGAAAATATAGGAGCTCTGTGTGCTGCCACTAACACACTATAAGTCGTATGGGTGCTGCTGACACAAAGACACTATAGGTACTATATGTGTGCTGCTGACAAGAAAATATAGGAGCTATGTGTGCTGCCACTAACACACTATAAGTCCTATGGGTGCTGCTGACACAAAGACACTATAGGTACTATATGTGTGCTGCTGACAAGAAATATAGGAGCTCTGTGTGCTGCCACTAACACACTAAAAGTCCTATGGGTGCTGCTGACACAATGACACTATAGGTACTATATGTGTGCTGCTGACAAGAAAATATAGGAGCTCTGTGTGCTGCCACTAACACACTAAAAGTCCTATGGGTGCTGCTGACACAATGACACTATAGTTACTATATGTGTGCTGCTGACAAGAAAATATAGGAGCTATGTGTGCTGCCACTAACACACTATAAGTCGTATGGGTGCTGCTGACACAATGACACTATAGGTACTATATGTGTGCTGCTGACAAGAAAATATAGGAGCTATGTGTGCTGCCACTAACACACTATAAGTCCTATGGGTGCTGCTGACACAATGACACTATAGGTACTATATGTGTGCTGCTGACAAGAAAATATAGGAGCTCTGTGTGCTGCCACTAACACACTAAAAGTCCTATGGGTGCTGCTGACACAATGACACTATAGGTACTATATGTGTGCTGCTGACAAGAAATATATAGGAGCTCTGTGTGCTGCCACTAACACACTAAAAGTCCTATGGGTGCTGCTGACACAAAGACACTATAGGTACTATATGTGTGCTGCTGACAAGAAAATATAGGAGCTCTGTGTGCTGCCACTAACACACTAAAAGTCCTATGGGTGTTGCTGTCACAATGACACTATAGGTACTATATGTGTGCTGCTGACAAGGAAATATAGGAGCTCTGTGTGCTGCCACTAACACACTAAAAGTCCTATGGGTGCTGCTGACACAATGACACTATAGGTACTATATGTGTGCTGCTGACAAGAAAATATAGGAGCTCTGTGTGCTGCCACTAACACACTAAAAGTCCTATGGGTGCTGCTGACACAATGACACTATAGGTACTATATGTGTGCTGCTGACAAGAAAATATAGGAGCTATGTGTGCTGCCACTAACACACTATAAGTCCTATGGGTGCTGCTGACACAATGACACTATAGGTACTATATGTGTGCTGCTGACAAGAAAATATAGGAGCTCTGTGTGCTGCCACTAACACACTAAAAGTCCTATGGGTGCTGCTGACACAATGACACTATAGGTACTATATGTCTGCTGCTGACAAGAAAATATAGGAGCTCTGTGTGCTGCCACTAACACACTAAAAGTCCTATGGGTGCTGCTGACACAAAGACACTATAGGTACTATATGTGTGCTGCTGACAAGAAAATATAGGAGCTCTGTGTGCTGCCACTAACACACTAAAAGTCCTATGGGTGTTGCTGTCACAATGACACTATAGGTACTATATGTGTGCTGCTGACAAGGAAATATAGGAGCTCTGTGTGCTGCCACTAACACACTAAAAGTCCTATGGGTGCTGCTGACACAATGACACTATAGGTACTATATGTGTGCTGCTGACAAGAAAATATAGGAGCTCTGTGTGCTGCCACTAACACACTAAAAGTCCTATGGGTGCTGCTGACACAAAGACACTATAGGTACTATATGTGTGCTGCTGACAAGAAAATATAGGAGCTCTGTGTGCTGCCACTAACACACTAAAAGTCCTATGGGTGCTGCTGACACAGTGACACTATAGGTACTATATGTGTGCTGCTGACAAGAAAATATAGGAGCTCTGTGTGCTGCCACTAACACACTAAAAGTCCTATGGGTGCTGCTGACACAATGACACTATAGGTACTATATGTCTGCTGCTGACAAGAAAATATAGGAGCTCTGTGTGCTGCCACTAACACACTAAAAGTCCTATGGGTGCTGCTGACACAAAGACACTATAGGTACTATATGTGTGCTGCTGACAAGAAAATATAGGAGCTCTGTGTGCTGCCACTAACACACTAAAAGTCCTATGGGTGTTGCTGTCACAATGACACTATAGGTACTATATGTGTGCTGCTGACAAGGAAATATAGTAGCTCTGTGTGCTGCCACTAACACACTAAAAGTCCTATGGGTGCTGCTGACACAATGACACTATAGGTACTATATGTGTGCTGCTGACAAGAAAATATAGGAGCTCTGTGTGCTGCCACTAACACACTAAAAGTCCTATGGGTGCTGCTGACACAATGACACTATAGGTACTATATGTGTGCTGCTGACAAGAAAATATAGGAGCTATGTGTGCTGCCACTAACACACTATAAGTCCTATGGGTGCTGCTGACACAATGACACTATAGGTACTATATGTGTGCTGCTGACAAGAAAATATAGGAGCTCTGTGTGCTGCCACTAACACACTAAAAGTCCTATGGGTGCTGCTGACACAATGACACTATAGGTACTATATGTCTGCTGCTGACAAGAAAATATAGGAGCTCTGTGTGCTGCCACTAACACACTAAAAGTCCTATGGGTGCTGCTGACACAAAGACACTATAGGTACTATATGTGTGCTGCTGACAAGAAAATATAGGAGCTCTGTGTGCTGCCACTAACACACTAAAAGTCCTATGGGTGTTGCTGTCACAATGACTCTATAGGTACTATATGTGTGCTGCTGACAAGGAAATATAGGAGCTCTGTGTGCTGCCACTAACACACTAAAAGTCCTATGGGTGCTGCTGACACAATGACACTATAGGTACTATATGTGTGCTGCTGACAAGAAAATATAGGAGCTCTGTGTGCTGCCACTAACACACTAAAAGTCCTATGGGTGCTGCTGACACAAAGACACTATAGGTACTATATGTGTGCTGCTGACAAGAAAATATAGGAGCTCTGTGTGCTGCCACTAACACACTAAAAGTCCTATGGGTGCTGCTGACACAGTGACACTATAGGTACTATATGTGTGCTGCTGACAAGAAAATATAGGAGCTCTGTGTGCTGCCACTAACACACTAAAAGTCCTATGGGTGCTGCTGACACAATGACACTATAGGTACTATATGTGTGCTGCTGACAAGAAAATATAGGAGCTCTGTGTGCTGCCACTAACACACTAAAAGTCCTATGGGTGCTGCTGACACAATGACACTATAGGTACTATATGTGTGCTGCTGACAAGAAAATATAGGAGCTCTGTGTGCTGCCACTAACACACTAAAAGTCCTATGGGTGCTGCTGACACAATGGCACTATAGGTACTATATGTGTGCTGCTGACAAGAAAATATAGGAGCTCTGTGTGCTGCCACTAACACACTAAAAGTCCTATGGGTGCTGCTGACACAATGACACTATAGGTACTATATGTGTGCTGCTGACAAGAAAATATAGGAGCTCTGTGTGCTGCCACTAACATACTAAAAGTCCTATGGGTGCTGCTGACACAATGACACTATAGGTACTATATGTGTGCTGCTGACAAGAAAATATAGGAGCTGTGTGTGCTGCCACTAACACACTATAAGTCCTATGGGTGCTGCTGACACAATGACACTATAGGTACTATATGTGTGCTGCTGACAAGAAAATATAGGACCTATGTGTGCTGCCACAAACACAATATGGCTCCTATAAATCCCTGCCTGGGATGGGACAGAAGGTTGGGACAGAAGTTGGGGTGCAATGCTGTGCTAACAGCACTGCGATTGGTGCTACTGCAATACTGTACTAACAGTACGCCTACACCAGACTAATCCCCAGCAGCAGCTAATAACACTCTAACTGTGCAATCAGCAGCAATGAATGATCAGTAATGACGAATGACTCAGGTAGCAATGGATAGCAAATCAATAGCAATCAAGCAAATCAATCAGCAGACTGCTCTCCCCTAAAGCCGGAACACATGTGACCTGGGCCGACGGCGTGGCGGCCTTTTATATGGTGGGAGGGAGGCGTGCTGACGCCATTGCTGTCTAGGACGGGTGTCTACAAGCCGGCCGGCTTACTTCATTTACATGCATTCGTTTTTAAAGATTTTAAATGTAAGTGCATTACTTTTTTGTATAATAAATTGTTTCCTGAAATTGAGTTACACTATGGTGAGCTTTCTTTCCTTGCTGAGATCGTGATTGCTGCCTTTGGACTGCCTATCGATTTGGGACTCCCTGGTTTGCTCTCAGTGTATTCGCAAGAGGAGATCTGAGGTCTTGATGCTGTATTGATACTACAGGCTCTATATCGCTTGCCTTCTGGTAAGCGCATATGCTGCATGGTGGTGGTTCACTCATTTGGTGGTGTTTTGTGTTAATCACAGAGAAGATAATTCACTCATCGAATTTTCTGTCACCTTCATCACTGGACTTTAATATATATATATATATATTTATATATTTTTATTATTTTTTTTTTAATCTATGAGTATTTTGTTACATGCTGGGTTTCATCTAACATTTTTTGCACATAGCAATATTGCATCATATATTTGTTGTATTGGTTTATATGGTCACATCAACAGTCACTCTTGATATTATATGTTTTACATTTTATTTAATTTGTGCGCAGCTTCCATTCTATTATAACTTTTATATGGTGGGGCGTGTACTAAAGCCCCTGAGCTTTAATTTATTGCTCTCCTAGTTTCCGGCGCTGTGATTGGCCAAGCATGCGGGGTCACAGTGCATGCTTGGCCAATCATCAGCCAGCAATGCACTGCGCCGGCCGCAATGCATTGCGGGGCCGCTCGCATCACACGAATGTGATGCGAACGGCCCAAATAGTTCTGGGCTCGCCGAGCGAGCGAACGCCCGGTGCTCGATTCGAACGTGGGTTTGAATCGAGCACCGGGCCCATCCCTACTCCTGGGCCACACTGGGGCCACCAGAATCACCTCCTTCCTTTCTTGCTTGATCCTGCAAAGAAGACGCGGAAGCAGCAGAACAGGAGGGAATAGATCAGTGAAAACTGAGCCCATGGAAAGACGAAGGCAGCTGTTCCGTATGCCATCGGATGCCTTGTCCTTGACACAAAGTTGACAATCTTGTTATTGAACCTGGATGCAAACAGAATGTGGAACTCCTCATTTTTGACATATTGACAGAAAGATGTCGGGATGATGGAACTATTCTCCCGGGAACAATTGCTGATTGCTGATTGCTGATGCCCAAGAAAGAATATGATTCACCTCTTTCTGGGCCGCACAACTTCTTGTGCCCCCTTGGTGATTGATATAGGCCACCGCTGTGGCATTGTCGGATTGGATTCTGACAGTTCCGTAGTCTGGACGTCCAGGCCTCCAGTGCCAGGCATACTGCCCGAATCTCTAGAATATTGATGGGCAAGGTCATTCTCTGATTTGGACCATTTCCCTTGGACAGAAGCTTCTTCCAGGACTGCTCCTCAGCCCAGAAGGCTGGCATCTGTTGTTACCACCTTCCAGGTAACTGGTAGAAAGGATTTCCCTTTTTGAAGATTCTTGGATATCAACCACCAATTGAGGCTCTGACACACATTGGAAGATAAACGCATGGGAAAGTCCAGAGCTTGGACCTTCTTGTTCCAAGTTGACAGGATACTGTTTTGCAGCAGTCTTGAATGAAACTGCACATAAGGAACGACCTTGAAAGAAGCCACCATCTTTCCCAACAATTTCATGCAAAGAAGGATTCTTCTTTGTTTTGACGAATTGAATGGAACTGATCCTTTCCTGAGGCAAAAACACCCTCTTCTGAGCTGTATCTATGATCAGCCCCGAGTATTGCAATCTCCTTGATGGTTTTAAGGAGGATTTCTCTAGGTTGAGAATCCAACCTAGGTATTCCAGGTAGCTGACTGCGGTGACCAAAGTTTGGTTTAAGCGGGCTACAGATTGATCTATCAAGAGTAGATCGTCTAAGTAGGCTAGTATCGCTATAGCTTGAGCCCTTAGCCTGGCTAAAGGAGGAGCCAGGACCTTTGAAAACACTTGAGGTGCAGTAGCTAGACCAAAAGACAGAGCTACAAACTGGAAATTAAGATTTTCTACCTCGAAGCATAGAAATTTCTGATGAGCGGGGAAAATCGGCACATGGATATAAGCATCCTTGATGTCGATTGAAGTTCTCCCCCTTGTAGGATGGAGACTACTGATCGGATTGACTCCATGTGAAAAGAATGGATATTCAAAAACCGGTTTAGATCTTTGAGATCTAAAATGGGTCTGACATCCCCGTTTGGTTTTGGAACCATGAACAGGTTTGAATAAAACCCCAAACCTTGCTCATCCAATGGGACCACCGATATCACTCTTTGAGACAAGAGATGATCCAAAGCTAGAAAGAGAGACTTATTTTTTACTGGATCTCTGGGAACGTTTGATCTGAGAAAACGAGGAGACGGGAACTCTCGGAACTCTAGTTTGTAATCTAGAGAAATTGTGGAAGCCACCCATCTGTCTTGACATTGTTCTAGGCCAGACCTTTGAAAACTGTAGAAACCTTCCCCCCACTCAAGCGAGCAGGGGCGCACCTTCATAAGGAGGCTTTAGTATTCTGTTTGTGGGTTTCTTCCCCCAGGTCCTTTTTGGGCCCTGGGAATGACCCTGAGGTTTACCTCTTGAACCTGACGGTGGAGGCCGTCGTGACTGCCTGGAGGCTGATGCCCCTGGCACTGGAGAAGATGCACGTTTAAGAAAAATGCTTAAACTTCTTCTTAACTGGTAAAAGGGAACTTTTCCCATTACCGATTCTTTGGATATACTTATCCAGATTGTCTCCAAACAACCGTCCACCATGAAAAGGAAAACTGACCAAGAGCTTCTTGCATGGCGCTTTGGCTGACCAATTTTTCAACCATAGGATTCTATGCACATGTACCAGCTCTAGCATGAGCCATGAGGCCTGGAGAATAGAATCTTTCATAGCATCTACTGTAAAACACAACGTTTCTGATATCCCGGCCAACTCCTGGGCCTGCTGATCAGGAATAACTTTGAGTACCTCTATAAACTGGTCCTTTAAGGACTGAGATACTCCGATCGCTGCCAGTGCAGGTTGAACGATTGAACCTGTCAGCAAAATATAGTTTAAAAAGGAACTCCAACTTTTTATCCATTGGATCCTTTAGCTTATGAGCATTGTCTACTGGACAAGTCAGGTTTTTATTTACAGATGATATAGCCTTGTCAATTGCTGTAATTCCCCATTTCTTTATAAAACTCTTTCTCCATAGGATAAAGTATTGAAAACTTTTTCGGAGGAAAAAAACTATTTATCTGGGTGCTCCCACTCAGAATACATTAGCTTCCTTAGCCATGAATGGATAGGAAAAGAATAAACAGATTGGAGAGGCTTTAGTGAACCCAAACCAGAAGTGGGCTCATCGACTGACTGCGTTTTTGGCAGTAAAAATGTGAGAGACTGTATCAACAATCTTTCCTGCAAACCTGATACTTCTGTATCAGGATCTTTGGAAAAGGAGACTTTAGCCTCTTCCTGGTCTTTTGAAAGAAGTTTGTCATCTCTTGCACCTTGTTCCTCAGCAAGAGGGTCCTGAGCAATGGATGGGGACCTGCTGCGCTTAGTCCCACTCTGGGATGCAATTAAAGCATCAATTTTTTGCTCCAAGCTTAAAATAGTTGAAGAAAAAAACTCCTTAGTAATATACACAGTAATATACAGTAGTAATATACACAGGGGCTGCAGTGGTAAGAGCAGCTGCAACACTTGCCCCTCCTCTGGCTCACTCTGACCAGCCATATTACTCTCAGGGGAGGATGCCATCTTTTTTGCGATGGTTCTAGGCTTCCGTGTGACTGTAACAGTCCTTCTAGAGCCCTTTTTTTTTAGGTGTTTTTCACCCCCCTTCTGGCCATAGCCCAAAGCACAAAGCAGAGGTACTACCAGAAGGAATGCATCCACTGCTTGAGCAATAGTCCAGCTCTGTCACTGCTATTAATGCTCAGCCTGATGCAGTTGTAAATGTGTCAAAAGGAATGCCTGTGTCATCAAACCTCTTATATGCCACCTTTGCTCTTGTGTCCCTCATGCAGCATGTAACAGCACAAATTGTGCGTTTTAAAACATACCTTCCCGCGCTGGATGACACCAACACCGCACTAAGCTCCCGTCGCCTACGGCCCTTTTTTTTTTTCTTTTTAACCGCTGCAGCACCGGGCCATTTTACACCCTTCCTTACCAGAGCACTTTTTGCAATTCGGCACTGCGGCGCTTTAACTGACAATTGCGCGGTCGTGCGACGTTACACCCAAACAAAATTGACGTCGTTTTTTTTTCCCACAAATAGAGCTTTCTTTTGGTGGTATTTGATCGCCCCTGCGGTTTTTATTTTTTGCGCTATAAACAAAAGAAGAGCGACAATTTTGAAAAAAAAACAACAATATTTTTTTACTTTTTGCTATAATAAATATCCCATTTTTTTAAAAAAAAACAATTTTTTTCTTCTACATATTTTTGGTAAAAAAAAATCGCAATAAGCGTATATTGATCGGTTTGCGCAAAAGTTATAGCGTCTACAAAACACTTTTGACACATTTTTGGGACCATTCACATTTACACAGCGATCGTTGCTATAAAATTGCATTGATTACTGTGTAAATGTGACTGGCAGGGAAGGGGTTAACACTAGGGGGCGCTGCAGGGGTTAATGTTTTCCCTAAATGTGTGATTCTTACTGTGGGGGGAGGGGGACTCAAGGGGAGGAGACCAATCATGTGTTCCTCCGTGCTGGGATCACATGATCGGTCTCCTGCTCGCTGACAGGACGTGGAGCTGTGTGTTTACACACACAGCTCCACGGTCCCGCACTGTCCCGTTGTTTTAACGGGCAATCGCGGGTGCCCGGCGGACATCGAGGCCGCCGGGCACCCGCACCGGGTCCTGAGCGACGCCGCGCGCGCGCGCCCCCCAGGCGGCCGGGAATGGGAGGACGTCATATGACGCCCACCGAGGATGGTAGATCCACCTTGTGGGCGTCATATGACAATGGGCGGGTATTGAAGGGGTTAAAGAGCTCTTTCCCATGTGAGGGCAGGCTCCTGATCCTATGGGATCCACAGGGAGGAAGAGGGGAAGAAGAAACAGCATAGGGGGGCATCTGGTGGGGAGAGGGAACCCCCCAGACTTACCAGAGGTCTGCTGCTTGGCCGTAGGAAGAACCTCTGCTTCATGGACACAACGTGCTCTTTCTGAGAAGGATGAGACGGTAAGTTCTCAATACAGCCCCCAGTGGTGACACATAGGCATGGCAACACTTACTAAATTTAAAGGAGACAATCATAAGAAAATTTAAAAAATGTCTTTAGAAAACGTACCTTTCCCACCATAGGGTTTTCTGTGGTAAACCAACAGACCCAATCTTCACCCTTCACGGTGGGTTCCATTAAAACCTTCAGGAGCTGGGGATCTTTGAGGAAACCCACAATCCTGGACCTTTAATAGCACCACCGCTAGTAAAAACATTATGGCCTTAATACCAAAAAGTACTGGATCCCGGGGTCCAGCTCTCTAAAAAGAGAAGCGTTACAGGCAAGACCTTGTTTCTTCAGATACGAGGCCCGGTTACCATTCAATTCGGACAAAAAAGACACTTTAAATCGATCTGGCTGCATGGCTAGCCCCAGCAAGGATTGCTCCAGTGAAGCTTAGCACAGCACATCTTTACTCGTGACCAACACCTTAGACACTGGTGAAAAAACTGAAGTACTCCCAGTAGTGGGAGGTGTTATATAGGGAGTGCACTTTTTGTCTTAGGGCGTGCCAGTGTCCATCACCTGAAGGTGGACTATAACCCACATAGTAACTACTTTGGCTCTGTGTCCCGTGAGGTATGATAATAAATGTTCTTTCCATTGAATATAATGAACATGATCTGTGAATGGGGAGGCAATCGTGTGACTGGTCAGACTCTCCCTCAATCATGGATCATGTTACAGGCTCAGTGAAATAACTTTTCTCAACGGATGAGAGGGCAGAGGGGGGGGCGCGTCCCCATCAGACCATATGTAGTGCAGCTAAGCCCAGACACCGACAACTGTTAACCCATGTGATCAGCTGTGTCCAATCACAACCGGTCACATGTAAACATGAAGATGTTGGTAATTGGCGCTCCTCGCCTCACACTGACAGAGTGTGTGGTGAGGAGAGCCGATCAGCGGCATCTCCTCACAAGGGACATCTAGGGATGTAATCATCAGTTCCCTGACTACAATATAGCGCCAACTGTTCACCAGTCAGTGCCCACAATTGCCCACCAGTGGCAGCAATCAGTGCCCTTCAGTGGCAGCAATCAGTGCCCACCACTGCCCACAATTGCCACCAATCAGTGCCTATTAGCGATGCCAGTTAGTGGTGGCTATCAGTGCCACCTATCAGTGATGCCCATCAATGCCCAGCACTGATGTTGACCAATGCCCAGCAGTGTCACCCATCAGTGCCACTCATCAATGCCCATCAGTACCCATCAGCACTGCGTATCCGTGCTGCCTATCAGTGCCCACCAGTGCCACCTATCAGTGCCCATTAATGCCCACCAGTGCCACCTAACAGTGCCCATCAGTGCCACCTAACAGTGCTCATCAGTGGCACCTATCAGTGCCCATCAGTCCCTAGCAGTGTCGTCTATAAGTGCCACCCATAAGTACCCATCAGTGTTGCCTATCAGTGCCCATCAGTGCCACCTATGAGTGCCCATCAGTGCTGCCTATCAATGCCCATCAGTGCCACATATCAGTGCCACCTATCAGTGCTGCCTATCAGTGCCCATCATCAGTGCCCATCAATGCCACCTCATCAGTGCCATCTCATCGGTGCCGCCTCATCAGTGCCCATCAGTGCAGCTTATCAGTTCCCATCAGTGAAGGAGAAAACTTACTTATTTACAAAATTGTATAACAAAAACAAAGAAAAAACTTTTCTTTTTTTTTATTAGTTTAGCAAAAAATAAAAACCACAGAGGTGATCAAATTCCACCAAAAGAAAGCTCTATTTGTGGGAACAAAATGATACAAATTTAGTTTGGGTACAGTGTAGCATGACCGCTCAATTGTCATTTAAACAGCACTGAAAGCTGAAAATTGGCATGGGCAGGAAGGTACGAAAGTGCCCTTTATTAAAGTGATTAAGTATGAACACAGTGGAAATATAGCATCTTTTGCCTTCTTAGGTTTGGGAAGGGTTAAACAGTCTTCACGCGGTGGGGATATCCACCACACACTCTTTTTACGTGAAGTTTGGTGGATATTTAATCTCCAAACGAGAGTACCTCTGGGAATGAATCACCGCTACGATGTAAATCTATTTCTTAAATAGTCCTCATCAATCCGATCTTTATACTTGTGTATTATATATGTATTTTTAGAATATCTTTTTTGCACATATGGATGTAGCTTTTTTTCAATTACATATTAGTATTGCTGTTTTTCTAATAGGTGTTGTGCAAAGGTACTATTTCCTATCCTTCTGTCATCAATACACCTGCTGATACTCTGTGATCAATCATCTACATGTATAATTTAATATGTTACTAATTGAAGGAGGGGTGGTAACTATTTGACATTTTTGTGTATATATATATATATATATATATATATATATATATATATATATATATATATATATATATATGTTCAATTTTTTATTCGCATGTGTGCTGTGAACAAGGCTTATCACCGAAACGCGTCTGCCACTGTTTTTGTACTCTAAAATAACTGAGGTTTATGGAGTTGCCAGTTGTCTATCTCTGTTGTCTCCAATGTCTTTAGGTGGAAGGGAGGACACCACAGCTTCAGCACCCAGACTCCAACTTTCAGCTTTATACTAAGGCTCCATTGCTCTGATCGATGCATTTCTTTTGTTTGAAAGCCACATATAACACCTTCTGTAGGTTGTGAGAGTACCTGATCATACAAAATAATAATCAAACTGAGAGTTTATCCAGAGGTTACTTTATTCCTTGTTAAAAGTCCAACTCCAACCAAAATGTTTTAACCACTTCAGCCCCAGAAGATTTTACCCCCTTCCTGACCAGAGCACTTTTTGTGATTCGGCACTGCGTTGCTTTAACTGACAATTGCGCGGTCATGCGATACTGCACCTAAACAAAATTTGCATCCTTTTTGTCCCACAAATAGAGCTTTCTTTTTGTGGTATTTGATCACCTCTGTGGTTTTTATTTTTTGCGCTATAAACAAAAAAAGAGCGACAATTTTGAAAAAAAAAATATATTTTTTTACTTTTTGCTATAATAAATATCACCCAATTGTTTAAAAAAAAATGTTCTTCATCAGTTTAGGCCGATATATATTCTTCTGCATATTTTTGGTTAAAAAAAAAAAAAATCGCAAAAAGTGTATATTGATTGCTTTGCACAAAAGTTATAGCATCTACAAACTATGGGAAAGATTTATGGCATTTTTATTATTATTTTTTTTTTTTTTACTAGTAATGGAGGTGATCTGCGATTTTTACTGCGACATTGCGACGGACAGATCGGACACTTTTGACACTTTGTTGGGACCATTGACAATTATACAGTGATCAGTGCTATAAAAATGCACTGATTAATGTGTAAATGATACTGGCAGGGAAGAGGTTAACACTAGGGGACGATCAAGGGGTTAAATGTGTGTTCCCTCAGTGTGTTCTAACTGTGTGGGGATGGGAGGGACTAGGAGAGGAGACATATAGTTTTTCCTACTTGGTAGGAACAAAAGATATGGTTCCTCTCCTCTGACAGCACAGGGATTTGTGTATTTACACACACAAATCACGTGATTGTGTGTGGCCGGCGGCGATCGCCCCCCTGCCGTGCAGCGTGCACGCGCCCTGTAGTGTACGAAAAAGGGTAGCACGTACCCGTATGGGATTTTGACCAGGAGAGCCATTCTGCCACAGTATATCTACGTGAGCCAGTCGGGAATTGGTTAATTTGTTATGGATTGAACATGATTTGTTATGGTTAGAAGCTCTTTTAGGCTGTTTTTGCCTTTTTAAGCAGATTTCCCCTCACATCCTAACAGGACAGGTAACAATAGAAAATATCTCCAACAGAAAATATTTTTTTAAAGTGGAAGGGTTAAAACCTCTGTTAAAAAATATCCCAAATAAGGTCACAGATAGAATTAAAACTGACAGACAATGGGGTTGATTTACTAAAACTGGAGAGTGCAATATCTGGTGCAGCTCTGCATAGAAACCAATCAGCTTCCAGTTTTTTTTTGTCAAAACTTAATTGAACAAGAAAACATAAATTGCCCGTGGGACTTTATTGAGGCGCAACACACTCAATTGTAAAAGCAACAAGATCAGGATTTATTGGTAAATACAATTTCAACAGATCATTAGTGACATAATGCCATATTAATTTCATAGGAATAAGTACAAGTACAATAGTACAAGGATAGTACAAATATAGTACAAGGATAGTACAAGGACCAATCAATAATAGGTCAATTCGATATTATGGGTTACATACAAGTTCACACCTATTATTGATTGATCTTTGTAACACTGTACCTGGCTATGGTATGAATATGTATACATATGTATACCTCCCAACTTTTTGAGATTGGAAATAGGGGCACCTATTAGCAAGGTGTGTGTAGGCAAAGGCCACACCTCTATGCAGGAGCGGACTGACAACTCATGGGCCCCCTGGAAATCTGAGATTATGGGGCCCCCAGGCAATCAGAGATTATAGGGCCACACAGTATACACATACATGTACACACAGTATACACAGACATGTTTCTATTGGCTGAGAAGGTACTGGAGAGGTGGGGCAGCTATAATCTCTGGATTTTTAGACCAAAAGGATGTCGATAAGGGACATTTCAGAAACAGATGTAAAAAAAAAACAGATTTTTACATACTGTCCCTGGTTTTACTGAGGCTGGCAACCCTGATGGGGCCCCCTAGTGGCCCGGGGCCCTCGGAAAGTGCCCAAGTGGTCGAATGGTCAGTCCGCCCCTGCCTCTATGGATGGAGAATTAATCCACAAAAAGTGATTTTTTACCATCTACTGGCTTTTAAGATTCACAAATTCTACAATTTAGAAATTGGATGAAAGGTTTAGTGCTGTAAAACTTTTTGATAGCTATATTGGAATATTTTATTTTTGGTACAGGTAGTTACATCAGACCAATGAGTGACAAATGAGGAGGGAAGAGGGGCAGAGGGACTTTGTTCTGAAAGAGGAACAGTCCCTCCAAATCAGGGACTGGTGGGAGCTATGCTTATTCTATTCCATTTAGAAAAATGTTTTGGCTTTAGATGTATTTTAATATGTGAGTGTTAATGCACAAAACAGGGGTGAAGGGGTCCCAAAAGGTTCAGGGCAGCTGACATGTAGGTACTAAACATATCAAAAACAATGAAAAGGGAAGGGGAATGTCTGTTACCACCAGCTGAGTCAAATGTTTCTGTTCTTTTCCTTATCTGCACTACAACAGGTAGTATCTTTTCTCTTGCTACAAGCAACACACTTCTTTCCCTGTTTTTTTTATTAATTAAATGTTCAATATTTTACATGTCCTGTTAGTAATAAAAATTGTTCCATTTGTTCTATAAAGGAGGTGCAGTTCTGCTAATTGAAGTCCTCTTAAATGAAGACAGAAGTGGCCCTCTGATTTCCCAGCTGTTCTCACTCAACATGTTAATACTGACAGAAGGCAAATAGAGGACGCCATCTGAGTATAAAAAGCTCCTTACAGACTCTGGCTTCAGGGATATTCAAGTCAGTGCAACTGGAAACATATATGAAGCCGTGATGAAAGAAAAAACTTTGCGCATGCTAAATGGAGTAAGGAGGTAAGTGATGGCAAGGTCCTGGGCAGCTGACAAGCCAAGGTGGATGACTGGGACCGAGAGATAGCACTATGTTCAAAAGGGAAATAGAGTGCAATAGAGTGCAAAAACTTGCATAAAAAGTGAACAAGTGCCAAGAAATAAATAATTAGCCAATATCTTCAATAAATATTAAGTAACTGGATGAAAGTGATAAATATGTGCATGCACGTCAAGAAAGTGCTAGAAATATATAATCAATCCTGTGAACCAGTCAATAAAGTGCAATAAAGTGCAAAAACTTGCATATATAAAGTGAACAAGTGATAAACATAAATAATTAGTCAGTATTTTCAATAAATAATACGTAACTAAAAAGCAGTAATAATTGAATAAATATGTGCATGCACGTCAATAAAGTGCTAGGTATATATAATAGATCCTGTGAAACAAGCACGTGCTGAATAGTGATGAGAGATTAAAATTAATAAGTGATGAGAGATTAAAATTAATAAGTGATAAGAATCAATGGATATTGGGAATACAAATAATAAAAATGTAGTGGTTAGTTAACAAAGTCCATAAGATGAAAATCCATAGGATATATATATGTTAAAAATATATTCTAAAACGGTGTTGAGATCCCGTAACTAGTGTAAACAATAGTAGAAGTCCAGGTGGGGAATAGCAATTAATGTGTGATATCCTGGAAAGCAACTGGTGTCTCTTAGTAGGGTGGAAATTCCACAGATAGTTCTGAATGTTGAGATGTATCTTTTCTGTATTGTTACTGTGTAGCAGTATCCACGCTGATATTGTTTAATTTGTAAGGTGACTCCTTCTCTGGTCTCCCAGAACTCTTACCTCTAGGCAGTTACAAAACAGCTTTGTGGGGGTATCAGCATCAGCAATTAAACAATATCAGCGTGGATACTGCTACACAGTAACAATACAGAAAAGATACATCTCAACATTCAGAACTATCTGTGGAATTTCCACCCTACTAAGAGACACCAGTTGCTTTCCAGGATATCGCACATTAATTGCTATTCCCCACCTGGACTTCTACTATTGTTTACACTAGTTACGGGATCTCAACACCGTTTTAGAATATATTTTTAACATATATATATCCTATGGATTTTCATGTTATGGACTTTGTTAACTAACCACTACATTTTTATTATTTGTATTCCCAATATCCATTGATTCTTATCACTTATTAATTTTAATCTCTCATCACTATTCAGCACGTGCTTGTTTCACAGGATCTATTATATATACCTAGCACTTTATTGACGTGCATGCACATATTTATTCAATTATTACTGCTTTTTAGTTACGTATTATTTATTGAAAATACTGACTAATTATTTATGTTTATCACTTGTTCACTTTATATATGCAAGTTTTTGCACTTTATTGCACTTTATTGACTGGTTCACAGGATTGATTATATATTTCTAGCACTTTCTTGACGTGCATGCACATATTTATCACTTTCATCCAGTTACTTAATATTTATTGAAGATATTGGCTAATTATTTATTTCTTGGCACTTGTTCACTTTTTATGCAAGTTTTTGCACTCTATTGCACTCTATTTCCCTTTTGAACATAGTGCTATCTCTCGGTCCCAGTCATCCACCTTGGCTTGTCAGCTGCCCAGGACCTTGCCATCACTTACCTCCTTACTCCATTTAGCATGCGCAAAGTTTTTTCTTTCATCTTCTCTACATAAGTGCTTTTGTGATCACTAGTCACTTTGCTGCATGCACCTTATTAGCGATAACGTTGACCTCCCTATTTACTCATAGTAGCGCGAGAGCTTTCCACATCTACCTATATATGAAGCCGTAATGGGAAGAAAATAAGTCCAAGTGTTGATTTCCTGTTTGTAGCTACTGTTTGTTATGATTGAGCTGTAGTAGTTTTTTTTAGCACTAATAAACATGTTATAGTATTAATGCTGATCTAAACTGTGTGTGTGTGATATACTATATATCCTGCAAATGAGCATGCTGCACTCTGAAGAAGGGGGCACACCCTCGAAACACGGCAACTCGTAATATATTATATTACTCCACAGTTAAACACCCCCCCCCCCCATCCCTACTACTATGATGGCATTACGATGTTTGGTGCACCTCCATCCTTGGAACCTTACTTTTCCTCTGGCTCCATGCCTAAAAATGTACAGTATACCAGAGCTGCGCTAGCCACTTGATGGAGTGTTACCAGGGTCTAGCATAGGCCTCTGCAGTATTTTTAGAACAACACATATAATAAGGTCATTTTAGACAGGAGACCATTAGCCTTTCAGCATGTCTCTGGAGTGTGGGAGGAACTAAAGTAACCAGAGGAAATCTATGCAAGCACAGGGAAAAACATGCAAACTCAATGCAGATGGTATCCATGTTCTTTAAATGCCTTCTGTAAACAGCGGGTCCTTTAGCAGGAAAATGTGTGCACAGACATTTCTGTAGCAACTACATCTAATGAGTGCCGAGACTTCTATACTTTTATCCTGTAGAATACAACCGAAGCCTGCTATGTCACCGCTGTCCCCACTAGCAGTGAGCGTCCATCTTCACCCCTCTTCCTTCCGGGGCCATGAACTCCGGCTCTGTGACTGGTCGGAGTCACGTGACGTCACTCCCTCCCATGTGCGTGGTAGCCGCCCGTCACGGCATGACCCATATTAGAAACGGCATGATGTGCCCTTTCTAAAGTGCACATGCGACGTAGACATCGGCGCATGGCTTTTTTGTAAATATCTCCTAAACCGTGGAGGTTTAGGAGATATTTCCAGCACCTACAGGTAAGCCTTGAGGCTCGATTCACGTCTATGCATGTTGCTTTTGAGCGTTTCTGCAGTGCTTTTTGCGGTGCTTGCCGCGTTTTTCGACACTGGTTTTTACAGCGATTTTACCACGATTTGCTTTTTGCTTTTTTTTTTTTTTTTACACTTCACTCTACCTTAGCAACCGGTGAGTCATCAGCTATCAGCTGACTTCCCGCTGAATGTAAAAAAAAAAATGCCGGCTGAAAAAAAAAACGTGAAAAACAGTTTGGAGTCCCTCCCAGTTCCATACCAGGCTCTTGGGTCTAGTATGGATTCGGAGGGAACCCCACACCCACATTTTTAAAAAAATAGCATGGGGGTCCCCCCAAAATCCATACCAGACCCTTATCCGAGCATGCAGCCCGGCAGGTCAGGAAAGGGAGGGGACGAGCGTGAGCCCCCCCCCCTCCTGAACCATACCAGGCCGCATGCCCTCAACAGGAGGGGATGGGTGCTTTGGGGCAGGGGGGGGGGGGCTCTGTGCCTCCCACCCCAAAGCACCTTGCCCCCATGTTGATGGGGACAAGGGCCTCTTCCCGACAACCCTTGCCCGGTGGTTGTCGGGGTCTGCGAGCGGGGGGGATTATCGGAATCTGGAAGCCCATTTTAACAAGGGGGGCCCCAGCCCCCCCGCCCTATGTGAATAAGTATAGGGTACATTGTACCCCTACCCATTCACTAAAAAAAAAGTAGTGTAGTGTAACAAAATACAGTAGACAGTTTTTGACAAGTCTTTTATTAAAAATCTTCTTCTTCTCCGCTCCTTCTTCCATCTTCTCCCGCATTTTCATCCTCCGGTCTTCTCCTTTTCCCCCTGCTTCTACTTCCGCTCTTCTTCTGTCTTCTTTACGACCCTCCTCCAATGCTGCATCCCGCTGATCTGTTGGCGCCAATGTCCTGCATGTCTTAAATAACGATGGGGGCGTGGCAATCGGATTATGTCATCCAGAGGTCACGCCCCCTTGTGACATCACGGACCCATCATGCCCCAGGCGGTGATGTCATAAGGGGGCGTGGCCTCCAGGTGACGTAATCAAATAAATAACAATGGGGGCGTGGTAATTGGATTACGTCACCCGGAGGTCACACCCCTTGTGATGTCACGGACCCATCATGCCTCGGGCGGTGACGTCATAAGGAGGTGTGGCCTCCAGATGACGTAATTCGATTACCACACTCCCATCCTTATTTAAGACATGCAGGACATCGGCAACGACAGATCAGCGGGACGCAGCATTGGAGGAGGGTCTTCGGCGGGAGCAGCGGCAGAGAAGACAGAAGAAGAGAGGAAGAACAAGCAGGGGAAGAAGAAGAAGACCGGAGGATGAAGATGCAGGAGAAGATGGAGGAAGACCGGAGGAAGAAGCGTAGAAGAAGATTTTTAATAAAAGACTTGTCAAAAACTGTCTACTGTATTTTTTACCACTACACTACACTACTTTTTTTTTTGTGAATGGGTAGGGGTACAATGTACCCCATACTCATTCACATGGGGGGTGGGATCTGGGGGCCCCCTTGTTAAAGGGGGCTTACAGATTCTGAGAAGCCCCCCGCCCGCAGACCCCGACAACCACCGGGCAAGGGTTGTCGGGAAGAGGCCCTTGTCCCCATCAACATGGGGGCAAGGTGCTTTTGGGGTGGGAAGTATTCACTGTGCTTCCAGGTTCTTTCCTTACTCATTTTACCAAATTCAGCATTGTCAATCATTTCACTCTCTTTCTGGGACACATTTCAATCACTTGACTCATCTGCATGCAAATTACAGATTCATATCTGTTTCTCTCTTCCAACAATTTAAATGAATTCCCAGTTTCCCAAATACCCCTTAGCAATTTCTTCTCAGGTGACCTAAAACCATCTAACAATGAGGCTTTCCTTTTTCTCAGGAGTGATGAATCAGCCTGAAATGTCTGTCCTTGGTACTATAGAGGTGGGAGTAGAAATTAGTAATATTTGTATAAATCATCATATTACACACAGTCTAAAGCCTGATTCAGACCTATGCATTTTTAGTAGACATGTGCATTTCGTTTTGTTCCGAATCGAAATTCGGACAAATTTTTCATTATTTGGACATTCGGATGCATCCGAATTACCGAATTACAATACTAACGAATTTAACCGAATCCAAATTTTTTGGAATCCAAAAATCGCGCACGAAATTCGAATCGAATTCGAAATATTTTCGACTCGAATTCAAAAATAAATTTGAAACGAATTAGAAAAAATATAAATCGATTGCTAAAAAAGAATACAATAAAATAGAATATAAAAATAAAAACCAATAGAAAAGAAATAAAAGAATAGTAGAGAATAGAATTTAATATAATGTAATAAATCAAAATAGAATATGACCGTTTATTTTTTTTTATTCTATTCTTTTCTATTGTTTTTCTATTCTATTCTATTCTTTTCTATTCGAATTTGAATTCATTCTATATGAATTTCGAATTTCAGAAGATAGTTATATGTATAAATATTTCGTATAGAATGAATTCGAATAGAAAATAGACAAGAAAAACAATAGAACAATAGAATTTAAATAGAAAATATTCTAAAATTGAAAACAATATCATAAAAAAAAAACAATAGAACAAATCAAAAAAAAAAAAATATATATATATATATATATATATATATAAGACCATGTTCCAACACTCTAATTTCGTATAGAATGAATTCGAATTCCAATTAGAAAAGATTAGAATATAAAATAGACTAGAAAAACAATAGAACAGAATAGAATAAAATATAATATATATATTGTATTTTATTCTATTCTGTTCTATTGTTTTTCTATTCGATTCTTTCCAATATCTTCTATTCTATTCTAATCTTTTCGATTCGAATTTGAATTCATTCTATACGAAATTTGAATTTTGGAAGATGGTTTTATAAATATATAAAATACTGTGCAATGTCATCACCCCCCCCCCCCCTCCATCTATAGAGAGACAATCACCTCCATACACCATCCAATCAGAGCTTAACATCTCCATCCATCCCCCCACATGTACTTACCTTGTGATCGACATCCGTGACAGCCATTTCACATCTTTTTTTTTTTTTTTATGTGACAGATGTATATAAGTAAGTAACTAACCATCTTCCAAAATTTATAATTCAAATAAATAGAAAAAAAAAAAAAATATAATTTAATAGAATAAAATAGAAAGACTATACAACCATCTTCTGAAATTCGAATAGAATAAATTAGAATTTCGAATAGTATGAATTACATTTTTTTAATTAATTCATTTTAACTTTGGATAGAAAAGATTATAATAAAATAGAAAATAGTCTAGAAAAACAATAGAATAGAATAGAATATATTATATTTTATTCTATTCTGTTCTATTGTTTTTCTAGTCTATTCTTTTATATTCTATTAAAATCTTTTCTATTAAAATCAAAATCATTATTTACTAAATTCGAATTTCGGAAGATGGTTATATATATTTTTTTTCCGACATTCGAATTTCGTATAGAATGAATTTGAATTTGAATAGAAATAGAGCATAGACTAGAAAAACAATAGAACAGAATAGAATATAGATACTATCTATTTCATTTTAATTTTTTTTTGCAGATTACTATTTGTTTCCAAAAGATTTCCTGCAGACTATTGGCATCTATTTCATTTTTTTTGCAGATCTCCTGCAGACTATTAGTATCTATTTCGTTTTCTCACCAGATCTCCTGCAGACTATTAGCATCTATTTCTTTTTTTAGCAGATCTCCTGTAGACTATTAACAGCCATTTCACTTCTTTTTTTTCTTTTGCAGATCTCCTGCAGACTGTTTTCAAAGTTGGGTCGCAAAATATTTTTGAATCCGATTGAAATAGTATCAACATGATTCGAAATTATTTCAACCGCATTTGAAACTATTTCAACCGCATTTGAAACTATTTCAACCAGATTCGAAAATATGTTGTAGTGCTAGTTCTACTGTGTTTGCATACCAAATTTGGGGTTTCTATCACTAAGTGACCCTGAGATACGTGGACCCAAAGTCAGGTCGCAAAATATTTTCGAATCCGGTTTAAATAGTTTCAAATGCGGTTGAAATAATTTCGAATCATGTTAAAAATAATTTCGAATCCGGTAGAAATATTTTCAAATTCGGTTGAAATATTTTTGAATGCGACCGATTTTCGAATTCGGACGAAAACTAAACGAAATCCGGAAACGAATTTAACGAATCTAACTAAACGAAATTAATGAATTAATGATTTAAAACGAAACAAAACGAAACAATTTTTTTCCTTTTGCACATGTCTAATTTTTAGTGCTCTTTGCATTTTGCAGATTTGCACTACAGAACATGTTCCATAGGAAACCATGGTAAGTGGACTGTAGTAATATTCAGCAAAATGCAAAAATCACCAAAAATTCTTAGGTTTGAATCAGGCCTAACACAGAGACAACACAAAGGTAGAGATTTACTAAGACTGGTGAACACAGAATCTGGTGCAGCTGTGCATTAAAGCCAATCAGCTTTTAGGTTTTCTTGTCCAAGCGTAAGGCCTGGTTCACACCTATGCATTTTTTAGTGCGTTTTCAGTTTTGCAGAAACACACTACAGTCCATTTACCATGGTTTCCTATGGATATAGTTCACATCTGTGCTTTTTATGGAAAGGGCCAGGTATTTTTTTCTGGTTTTTGGTTCCATAGACTTCAATAGATCAAAAATGTGCATTGAAAGAAGCAAAAACTTAGAATACGCAAACTGCAACCTGCATAGGTATAAATCAGGCCTTAGGCTGGATTCACACCTATGCATTTTATGTGCTTTTTGCATTTTGCAGATTTGCACTACAGATCGTGTTCCATAGGAAACCATGTTAAATGGACTCTAGTGCAAATCTGCAAAATGCATAAAGCACTAAAACTGCATAGATGTGAATCCAGCCTTAGTGAACAAGCTAAAGTTAGAAGCTGACTGGTTACTATACACAGCTGCACCAGAATATGTGTGCACCAGTTTTAGTAAATCTCCCCCACAGTTCCAATACTTCCTAAAAATATCATTAGAACAATAATCAGAACAATAAGCAAGTGCCAGAAATTGCAAACAGAGCTGTGATTGAAAGATTTAATCGTGTTTCATTGGAAACTTTGGGGAAATGGATACTAGCTTTGGCCTTTTCCACTCTAAGGCCCCTTTCACACATGTCCGCTGACACCCGCTGCTATCCGATTAGATCCTGTCCGTGAAATCCAGACGGATGTAGACCCTATTTTCCATCTGTCTGGCGGATCGAGTTGGATGGGATCGGATGAAAACAGACAAGCAGACCGTTTTCATCCGATCTCCCCATAGAGGAGAAAAGGGCTCTGACAGGTCCGTCTCCACACAGTAAGGCCCCTTTCACACTGGGGCGTTTTTTCATGCGGTGCAGCGCTAAAAATAGCGCCTGTTCACCGCATGAAAAAATCCTGCCCCTTTAACTCCAGTGTGAAAGCCGGCGGGCTTTCACACTGCTAGCAGCATCTTTGGAGCGGGATAGGAGCGGTGTGTTCACCGCTCCTATACCGCTCCTTCCCATTGAAAATAACTAGTACAAAGGCGCAAAGTCACAGTACCTCGTTTTTATGCAGAGGTTCCCAATAGTCCAGGAAAAAAAGGAAAAAAAAAAACGGAGGGGGGGGGGGGGGAAAGGGTTTTGTTGCGGCTGAATGTGTATATATGGTATACCGCGGCAATACCGCCGCAAAGCGCCGCCGCAAAGCGCCGCTACGGCGGCGCTCTGCGGGGGGTGTTTAACCCTTTTTCGGCCGCTCGCAGGGGGTAAAACCGCACCGCGAGCGCCCGAAAACCGCGGTAAAAACGACGGTAAAGCAGCGCTAAATATAGCGCTGCTTTACCGTCACCGCGGCTCACCGCCCCAGTGTGAAAGGGGCCTAAGCGGAGACGGACCTGTCATCCGCCTGCTCAGTGGGGTTCAGCGGATCCGTCGGGCGGACCGTCCATGTGAAAGAGCCCTTATGCGTATAACTGTCACCTTGACAAGAGCAAACAATAATTTGAATTTCACTGACGCGATAGGGAAAATGAGGGGCTTAACCCCCCTGGCGGTATTCCCAAGTGTGGTTCGGGTGGATTTTCATTACCAAAAGCGGTAACCCCGAGCCACACTCGGGATCGCATCGCAGGATCCAGGTTCCTTACCTTGTCCCCAGGATCCTGCAATGTCTCCCCGCTGTGTGTGCGACCCTTCCCCCGCTCGATCTTGCACGGAGCCAAGCTCTGTTTCCTGCGAGTGTTGCCACGCACGGGGACGGAGAACGGCGCCAAATTCAAAAAGTAAAACACACAATACATATACAGTACACTGTAATCTTACAGATTACATTACTGTATCAATTTATTTCACATCCCTTTTGTCCCTAGTGCTTTGTCCAGTGCCCTGCATGCAGTTTTATATTATATATACTGTTCTTTCAGCCTGGAAACTGGGGATTGTCCATAGCAACCAAAAAGTGTCCCTTTACGTCAAAAGTGGTTTCAGACCAGCTAGAAAACAGCGATAATAAATTAGAATCACTTGCAGAATTGAGCGATAGTGATTTGTGGGGAAATCCATCAGCAAACACTGAAAGTAATGACAGCGACAATTCTGCAACTGAGCAAATTTCTGTGTTTTTGATTTGATTACATTATTGAATAATTTTTATTATTATTATATATTATTATTTGTTATAATTATTTATAGTTATTTATTATAATTTATGATTTTGTTTTTAAAACTTTATCATACCCGGGATGTCTACTAGACTGTCTACTGTAGACTTGTTTGGACAGATTTAAGTGAGTTATTCCTAAGAATTACAGGCCTACAATATAAAACGCCAAATTTCCATGCAAAATAATTGTACCGCTTTCAGCATCAAACATCTGAAATAATCATACCTCCAGGGAGGTTAATCAACTTTATGTTACCTGTTCCTATTAGGAATAGGGCTTTTGGCCAGAGTTTGTATGTTAAAATTGTAGAAACCCCAATACAGTTATGTAACATACTGTAATTGCATGTTTCCAGCTTTCAGGCTAGAAAACCTTATCTGATCTACTGTATATTGTTCCTATGAAGATAGGTTAGAATTAGGAAGTATAAACAAAATACAAACTCCTGCAGTGCCAAAATTATAATATAAAATACTAAAGAACTTTTGCTTCCGTTGACAACTGTCATGTGTTCCTACATCAAAACATGAATGACATATTATGGTGCCACACGGCTACGCCTATAATTGGTAAAGTGGGATCAAAATGTATTCAGAAGAAACATAAATTTAATTATATTAAATTAAATTATAGGTCTACAATGACATATATAACACATTAACACATATTAATCTCTTCTGAACCCATCCCTTCAGTGTAGTAAATACAAGACAATCAGTGGCAAATAAAGTCTGAAAAAAAAAAAAAAAAAACACCTTATGTTAAATAATCTGACAGACGCTGCCTTAGAGGCTAAGTGCAATTAGCAATGTATGTCTAGAGCCTTGTAGGGATTGTGTTGTACTGCCACCTAGTGTCCTTATTGATTTGAACAATACAAAACAGATTACAGAGCACACATACAAAAATGACATGTATCCTGCAAGGCTAGTTAAAAACACCTGAAAATATTCAAAAATACAGGGGTTTGGTCACACTATATGGTCATATAGTGCTAAGCCCACTTACTGCGACAAAGTACCCCGAATTAGTGGGTCCTACCCTTGTAATAGAATGAAAGAACCTGCGTCTCAACCATGGGAGCCAAACTCCTCTATGTGGGAGAACATTGATATTGATTTGAAGGGACATTGCTTTTATGAGCTCCTGGATGTACAGCTTCAGAATTGGTTTTACATTCTGTTCCGTACTGTATGCACACCCTTTTGCCATTTTGACACTGTTTGCATTGTTAATCCTACTCGGCACCTATTTAGTAAAGTTAAAGTTAAAGAGCAGCTCCAGGCTCCTTCAGAAAAAGTAAAAATCAGCAGCTACAAATACTCTAACTGCTGACTTTTAATATTATTGCACTTACCTGTCCAGGAATCCAGCAGTGTCCTCACCTGAGCCGATTTTTCACCAGGTGCAGCTACCACCATCTAGGCTAAGGGAAGCCGTAAGTAAAGCCTTGCGGCTTCACAGCGGGTTTCCTATTGCACATGCGCAAAGCGTGCTGCGCTTTGTGAATGGGCCGGCTGCGGGGGAAGGAAGATGGGGCAAACTTTGGGCTCAGTTCACCGTGGCAAACTGAGCTGGAAGTGGAAGCAATTTACCTGTGAAAACCAGGTACTGTTCCTGCTCCCCCCCCAAAAGGTGCCAAATGTGTTAGCGAAAGGGGGGGGGGGGGCAGGCAAGCAGAGCTTACCCCTTTTGGGTGGAGATCTGCTATAAATACTCAGGAGAAGACCTAGTAAATCTGAGTTTTTTAATCTTAGCATTAGCTGTGTGGGCAGGCATCCCCTCCCCACACAGCTGTTCGACCACAATGTTCACAAGGAGATGAATACTTAATTACTTCTTACTGACAGCACAGGAGGAGAGGGGGCATGTCAGACAGTGTTCACAGAGCCCATTCAACTCCCAGTCCTCTGAAAGTTACCAGATGAACATGCTGAAACTCTGCCATGTGATATTGCAGCCCTGTGCCTCCTCTGCTCTCTGCCACCAGCTACTAATCTAGTCTCTCTCCCCTGAATCATTGACAGGCAGGTCTGACCTCCAAATTGTCCACATAAAATGAGTGTACTAGCTTTGTTAAACCCTATGGGGCTTCTTGGTCTTCTTCTTAAAGTGAAGCTCCACCCAAAAGAGGAAGCTCCACTTTAAGGACTCCTCCCTGGCTCCTGATTGTGAAACTGAGCTTTTGGGGAGGGGGAGCAGGTACCCCATTTTGACAGGTACCGGCTCTCACTTCAAAAGCAGAAGTTCCTGCGAGTGTTGCCACGCACGGGGACGGAGAGCGGCGCCAAATTCAAAAAGTAAAACACACAATACATATACAGTACACTGTAATCAATTTATTTCACATCCCTTTTGTCCCTAGTGCTTTGTCCAGCGCCCTGCATGCAGTTTTATATTATATATACTGTTCTTTCAGCCTGGAAACTGGGGATTGTCCATAGCAACCAAAAAGTGTCCCTTTACGTCAAAAGTGGTTTCAGACCAGCTAGAAAACAGCGATAATAAATTAGAATCACTTGCAGAATTGAGCGATAGTGATTTGTGGGGAAATCCGTCAGCAAACACTGAAAGTAATGACAGCGACAATTCTGCAACTGAGCAAATTTCTGTGTTTTTGATTTGATTACATTATTGAATAATTTTTATTATTATTATATTATTATTTGTTATAATTATTTATAGTTATATTATAATTTATGATTTCGTTTTTTAAAACTTTATCATACCCGGGATGTCTACTAGACTGTCTACTGTAGACTTGTTTGGACAGATTTAAGTGAGTTATTCCTAAGAATTACAGGCCTACAATATAAAACGCCAAATTTCCATGCAAAATAATTGTACCACTTTCAGCATCAAACATCTGAAATAATCATACCGCCAGGGAGGTTAATCAACTTTATGTTACCTGTTTCTATTAGGAATAGGGCTTTTGGCCAGAGTTTGTATGTTAAAATTGTAGAAACCCCAATACAGTTATGTAACATACTGTAATTGCATGTTTCCAGCTTTCAGGGTAGAAAACCTTATCTGATCTACTGTATATTGTTCCCATGAAGATAGGTTAGAATTAGGAAGTATAAACAAAATACAAACTCCTGCAGTGCCAAAATTATAATATAAAATACTAAAGAACTTTTTGCTTCCGTTGACAACTGTCATGTGTTCCTACATCAAAACATGAATGACATATTATGGTGCCACACGGCTACGCCTATAATTGGTAAAGTGGGATCAAAATGTATTCAGAAGAAACATAAATTTAATTATATTAAATTAAATTATAGGTCTACAATGACATATATAACACATTAACACATATTAATCTCTTCTGAACCCATCCCTTCAGTGTAGTAAATACAAGACAATCAGTGGCAAATAAAGTCTGAACAAAAAAAAAAAAAAACACTGATTCTGATTGGGGGCCTCTCAGAATCTGGAAGCCCCCTTTAACAAGATCCTGCCCCCCCCCCACTTATGTGAATGGGTATCGGGTATCCATTCACCAAAAAAAATTCAAAAAGTAATAACCACAGAAAACTGTTTTTGACAAATCTTTTATTAACCACTTCACCCCTTCATGACCAGGCCATACAGCACTGTGTTGCTTTAACTGACAATTGCTGCTGTACCCAAGCCTACGCATGCGACACTGTCACCCCAGACTTGGAATCTTTGATTCCATGTGGATGTCTGCAATATATGGTCCTTACTGAGTTCATACACCTTGGAGAGTTAGTCAGTTCGATATACTGCAACCAAGTGATGCAAACTGGATTATCCCTTAAGTGTTTACAACTGCTGAATTGGACTCTGTAGTGGAGTCATTCCAATCTGGTAGGATTGTATTTTGCCTATTGGTGACGGTTCACGTGGTGATTACAGCAATTTTTTAGCACGACTATCATTCAATTCCATCAGTGGTGTTTGTCGCCAAGGCACACACTTTGGACTCTGAAGTATTCACAAATTCATATTTCCTTCACTTTCTATTGGGACTTTTTGTTGATACTACGCCTTAGTCTGTCCATATAGAATCTCTATACACAATGTATGATCCCGTTTGATAATTTTACCTCCCAATCTTTGAGTAACTATTGATCCCCATTTTGATTTACAGATGTTATACTTTTCCTTGCTGGCGTCCTTGTGGATGCATGGTAGACTGAACTGAGAGTCCCCTTGCCCACGTTGGAGGGAGGTTATGCACCAGCCCCGTCAAATAGGATTAAAGTTGGTCTATATGACCTTCTATGTACAGTGCCTTGAAAAAGTATTCGTTGAAATTTTCCACATTTAGACATGTAACAAACAAAAATCTAAATGTATTTTATTGGGATTTTATGTGATAGACCAACACAAAGTGGCACATAATTGTGAAGTGGAAGGAAAATTATAAATGTTTTTCAAATCTTTTTATAAATAAATATCTGAAAAGAGTGGCGTGCATTTGTATTCAGCCTCCGAGTCAATACTTTGTAGAACCACCAATTACAACTGCAAGTCTTTTTGGGGATGTCTCTACCAGATTTGCACATCTAGAGAGCTCTATCAGATTGGATGGAACAGCAATTTTCAAGTCTTGCCACAGATTCTCAATTGGATTTAGGTCTGGACTTTGACTGGGGCATTCTAACACATGGATATGCTTTGATCTAAACCATTCCATTGTAGCTCTGGCTGTATGTTTTGGGTTGTTGCCCTGTTGGAAGGCGAACATCCGCCCCAGTCTCAAGTCTTTTGCAGACTCTAACAGGTTTTCTTCTAAGATTGCCCTGTATTTAGCTCCATCCGTCTTCCGATCAACTCTGACCAGCTTCCCTGTCCCTGCTGAAGAAAAGCATCCCCACAACACGATGCTGCCACCACCATGTTTCACGCCAGGGATGATGTGCTCAGGACATTGTGCAGTGTTAGTTTCCTGCCACACATAGCGTTTTGCTTTTAGGCCAAAAAGTTCAATTTTGGTCTCATCTGACCAGAGCACCTTCTTCCACATGTTTACTGTGTCCCCCACATGGCTTCTCGCAAACTGCAAACGGGACTTCTTATGGCTTTCTTTCAACAATGGCTTTCTTTTTGCCATTCTTCCATAAAGCCCAGATTTGTGGAGTGCACGACTAATAGTTGTCCTGTGGACAGATTCTCCCACCTGAGCTGAGGATCTCTGCAGCTCCTCCAGAGTTACCATGGGCCTCTTGGCTGCTTCTCTGACTAAGGCCCCTTTCACACCGGGGCGTTTTTCATGCGGTGCAGCGCTAAAAATAGCGCCTGTTTACCGCATGAAAAACTCCGGCCCCTTTAACTCCAGTGTGAAAGCCGGCGGGCTTTCACGCTGGAGCGGTGCGCTTGCAGGATGACAAAAAAAGTCCTGCTAGCAGCATCTTAGGAGCGGTATAGGAGCGGTGTGTTCACCGCTCCTATACCGCTCCTTCCCATTGATTACAATGGGACACCGCGGTAAAACCGCGGCAATACCGCCGTAAAGCGCCGCTACGGCGGCGCTCTGCGGGGGTGTTTAACCCTTTTTTTCGGCCGCTCGCGGGGGGTAAAACCGCACCGCGAGCGGCCGAAAACCGCGGTTAAAACGACGGTAAAGCAGCGCTAAATATAGCGCTGCTTTACCGTCACCGCGGCTCCCCGCCCCAGTGTGAAAGGGGCCTTATGCTCCCCTGGTGCTGTTTGTTCACGAAGGTTCTCTAACAAACCTCTGAGGCTTCACATAAAAGCTGTATTAATACTCAGATTAAATTACACACAGGTGGACTCTATTTACTAATTAGGTGACTTCTGAAGGCAATTGGTTCCACTAGATTTTAGTTAGGGGTATCAGAGTAAAAGGGGCTGAATACAAATGCACATCACACTTTTCAGATATTTATTTGTTAAAAATTAAAAAAAAACATTTATAATTTTCCTTCCACTTCACAATTATGTGCCACTTTGTGTTCTATCACATAAAATCCCAATTAAATACATTTACGTTTTTAGTTGTAACATGATAAAATGTGTAAAATTTCAAGGGGGTATGAATACTTTTTCAAGACACTGTATATGTGGTTGATTATTGTAAGTACTGATAACAGCCTATACTCTGTACATGTTTTATGTATATATGAACTATGATTCTCTATGCAATGATCTGTACTGATTGTTATACAATATATATATACATATTTTCTAAGTACAAATGCCCACTGTCTCCCCGAGGAAGGAATACAGTCCTGAAACATGTTGGGATCCATCAAAAGAACTCATCTGGGCTGACTGTTTTTTCCACGTTTGGCAGTCCTCTGGGTGTATTTGAATTTGCCAGAGTATTATTAGTACTGCTCTAAGATGTTTTGATAATGCACAAATGTTCAATGTTGTAATGTCATTTTATTAAGACATTATGTCCTTTTTACTGGATGTTTCGAATACAAATTTTTGCCTTTTAAATATACTTCTACATGTGGTTCTGCCTTTAAATTCAATGAGGGGTCTCCATGTTCCTCTACTCTTTGTTTATTGTCATGTAGGATGTTGGCAGATTTACTTTCACTGCACTTAGCCCCCACACTAAATTTTTGTGGATGAAACACTTACCCCAAGTTTCCGTCCTTGGGCCCCTCCTATTCTCGCTCTATACCTCTTCCCTGGGCCAGTTAATAACCTCCCATGGTTTCCAATACCACCTCTATGCCGACGACACCCAGATCTATCTCTCCACTCCTCAACTCACCCCCTCGATCTCCTCACTAGGGATGAGCCGAACACCCCCCCGTTCAGCTCTCACCAGAACCCGCGAACGGACCTAAAGTCCGTGCGAGTTTTAGAACCCTATTAGTTATAATGGATGCGAATGTTCAAAATCAAAAGTGCTAATTTTAAAGGCTAATATGCATGTTATTGTCATAAAAAGTGTTTGGGGACCTGGGTCCTGCCCCAGGGGACATGTATCAATGCAAATTTTTTTTTTTAAAAAACGGCCGTTTTTTCAGGAGCAGTGATTTTAATAATGCTTAAATTGAAACAATAAAAGTGTAATATTCCTTTAAATTTCGTACCTGGGGGGTGTCTATAGTATGCATGTAAAGGGGCGCATGTTTCCTGTGCTTAGAACTGTCCCTGCAAAAAGTGTAATTTTTGCAGGAAAGAAAGCTATTTAAAATCACTCGCGGTTAATGTGTATTGTCGGCTCCCGTAACACAGAGAACCGTCATTCATTGAAAATCATTAATAAAAAAAAAAGTCATTGATAAAAAATAAAAAAAATTTCCATGGCGTCGGCATCTGTTCTTCTGTCGGGCCGCTCCTCGCAATGGGAGGCTCCCGCTCTGTGAGGCTTCTCTCCATCTGACAGGTCTTTTATAAAGGAGGGCACCTGGTGACCCCGCCCCCCTCTGACGTCATGGGGAAAGCCAAAGGGAATTCCCCATGACGTCCCCGTGCGTTAGAGGGGGCGGGGTCACCAGGTGCCCTCCATTATAAAAGACCTGTCAGAGGCAGCGAAGCCTCACACAGCGGGAGCCTCCCATTGCGAGGAGTGGCCCAAGAAGAGACACCAACACCAACGCCGACGCCATGGAAGAAGATGCCGGACGAGAAGGACGAGAAGACCAGCGCAAGAAGAAGCGGATCGGAGGAAGAAGAAAATGGAAGAAGATGGAAGAAGATGACGGAAGGAGAAGATGAAGAAACCGAAGGGTGAAGAAAGAAGATTTTAATAAAGGAATTGTCAAAGACCGTCTCCTGTCATTTTTACAATTTTTGACACTTTTTTGGTGAAATGGTAGGGCTACTTTTGTACCCCCTTACCATTTCACACAGGGGGGGGGGCGGGGTCTGGGGGTCCCCTTGTTAAAGGGGGCTTCTAGATTCCGATAAGCCCCCTGCCCGCAGACCCCCACAACCACCGGGCATGGTTGTGGGGATGAGGCCCTTGTCCTCATCAACATGGGGACAAGGTGCTTTGGTCTCAGACCCCCAAAGCATCCTCCCAATGGAGGGGTGGGGGGGAGGGAGGGGGGGCGCTCTCGTCCCCCCCTCTTTTCCTGCGGCCTGCCAGGTTGCGTGCTCGGATAAGGGTCTGGTATGGATTTTGAGGGGCACACCACGCCATTTTTTTGGCTGGGGTTCCCCTTAAAATCCATCCCAGACCTCAAGGGTCTGGTATGGATTTTGAGGGGGACCCTACGCCATTTTTTTTTGGCTGGGGTCCCCCTTAATATCCATCCCAGACCTGAAGGGCCTGGTTATGGAATTTGGGGGGACCCCCACGCTTTTTTTTTTATCAATGAATGACAGTTCTCTGTGTTACGGGAGCCATCAATTCATTAGCCGCGAGTGCTTTTAAATAGCTTTTTTCCTGCAAAAATGACACTTTTTGCAGGGACAGTTCTAAGCACAGGAAACCTGCCCCCCTTCACAGGCAACCTATAGACACCCCCCAGATGTGATACTGCAATGCTGTACTAACAGCACGCACACACAAATCCCCAGAAATAATGCACATATTGTCAGCAGTCAGCAGCACACTGACACGCTGACACTGAAACACAATATGCAAGGCCGCCGCCGCCGCGGCGGCCTCTTATACCGTGGGCCGTGTACTAAAGCCCCTGAGCTATAATTGGCTACAGGCATCCTGCCTGTAGCCAATTATGGCTCTCCTCGCTGCCGGCGCTGTGATTGGCCAAGCATGCGGGGTCACAGTGCATGCTTGGCCAATCATCAGCCAGCATTGCACTGCGACTGGCGCAATGCATTGCGGGCCGCTCGCATCACACGAATTTGATGCGAGCGGCCCAAATAGTTCTGGGCTCGCTCAAATCGAACACCGGGCCCATCCCTACTCCTCACGGATCTCAAACTTACTGAATGACATATCGGTATGGATGTCACACCACTTCCTCAAACTCAATCTTTCTAAAACTTAGCTTGTTATATTTCCTCCTTCATGGTCCCCCCTGTGACTTCACCATTAATATCAACAACACAACCATTGGCCCCTCCACACATGCCGGGGTCCTGGGTGTAATCCTTGACTCTGACCTCTCCTTCAGCCCCCATATCCAATCACTGGCTAAATCCTGCTGCCTCCACCTCCGCAACATCTCCAGAATTCGACCCTTCCTAACTAATTACACCACAAAGCAACTCATTCACTCCTTGATTATTTCCTGCCTTGACTATTACAACTCTATCCTTAATGGCCTACCCTTAAGCAGGCTATTCCTCTTCAGTCTATTATTCCTCTTCAGTCTATTATGAATGCTGCTGCTAGACTAATACACCTCACTAATCAATCTGTGACTGCTGCCCCTCTCTGCCAATCCCTTCACTGGCTTCCCCTACCCCACCGTGTAAAATTCAAAATGCTAACCATAACATACAAAGCCATCCACAACATCGCCCCCATCTACATCACCAACCTCATCTGCAGATATCGCCCAAATCGTCCCCTCCGCTCTTCCCAGGACCTCCTCTCTCTAGCTCCCTTGTTATTTCCTCCCATGCTCATCTTCAGGACTTCTCCAGAGCCTCTCCCATCCTCTGGAACTCCCTGCCCCATTATGTCCGATCAGCCACTTTCCCTGTCCACCTTTAAGAGATCCCTGAAAACTCATTTATTCAGGGAAGCCTATCCCACACCCACCTAACAACAACTGTCCCGAGCAACTCCCATCAAATCATTCTCTGCAGCTATTACCTTTTGTACCACCACCCCGTCCCTTTAGAATGTAAGCTCTACGAACAAGGCCCTCTTGTACCTTTTGTATTGTACTGTAATTGTGTTGTCCCCCCCCCCCCCTATACTTTGTAAAGCATTGCGTAAACTGTTGGTGCTATATAAATCGTCTATAATAATAATAATAATAATAAAAATTCATGTGATTCTCCAAGTGTGCCCATGTTTCCAAGTACTCAAGCTCCTTATCAGACATGGGATCTTTTAAATTACAGGAGGCAGCTCATGATAACCACATCTACAATATCCACCTCTTCACAGCTCCAGTAATGCCAGTAATAGGCTGCCCCCAAAATTAGGTCAGGTGTGGAATCAACTGTCTAAGCCCCGGCTTAGTCCTTTATAGTATTATATATGCAGATAGAAAGCAGCTTATGATGACAGACCAAGCCACTGAATATCACACCAACATGAACTCCTCCGATCTTGACTATCCAAAGCAATTGCTGGATTATAAGGATGGCTTTTTAGCTTCAAAGGTAAGAATATATGTCTAAAATACTATTTTTTTTATATTAAGTATTCCTACTTTTGTTAATTTTTCATTGTTTGTTTGTGACTTTTATATTTGCATCCACTGAACAGCTCCCAATTGCCTATTAGACATTCATTTTACAGCAGAAATCATGTGAACATTATTCCCCCTTTTAGAGAACTATTTGTTTAGTGATTGTTTTATCTGATCTAAGTACTGAGGTAATAAGAGGTAATGGCCTTCCAAAAATATTACTAAATTTGAAATGTATAAACTGGACACGACCTATTAGGGGAAATTCAATAAAGCTGCTGTGCTACTTTTCTGGTGTGGATTGCTCTTGTTAATGTGTTGCACCTAATAATAACAAAATCTGTGACAGTTTTGGTTCTGACAGTGACTTGTGTGCCAAATTCAGGTAGACCTAATTTGTTTCACTTCTACATTGTGGTGCGACACCTGAGCCAAATTGAAGATAAAATAGGAACAGTTTCAATAAAGCTGCTGCACACATTTTCTTGCATTAATCCTTCTTATTAATGTATTGCAACAAATTCATAATTCATCTGCAACACTTTTGGTTCTGACAGCGACTCCTGCACCAAATTCAGATAGTTTTAAAATGGGTCACTTTTACATTATGGCGGAGTGAATGCGACAAATTCAAAACAAAATGCGGACAGTTCGTATCTCACAAAAGTGGAGTTAAGACCAAATCTTTTGGCATAAGGAGAGACAGATTTTGCGAAAGTGTCTCGCATGCATTCTAAAAGTGTTGCAGCGTGTACTAAATTCAAGCACAAGTTCTAGACAGGTACATGAATTTGGAACACTCTGTGCCAATTTTACGATTCATGCAAGACACTTTTGCAAAATCTGTTTGCCATCCTTTATTAATTCCAGGGACTGCTCCTTGTTGATACCCTATAGCAGGTATCTTCAAACTACGGCCACCCAGCTGTTGTAGAACTACACGTCCCATGATGCATTGTAAAACTCTGACATTTACAGACATGACTAGGCATGGTGGGAATTGTAGTTCCTGAACAACTGGAGGGCAATAGTTTGGAGACCCCTGCCCTATAGCATAAATGTCAAGGTAAAATTTAAAGGGGTTGTAAACCCTCACCGTTTTTCACCTTAATGCATTCCATGCATTAAGGTGAAAAAACGGTTTTTCATGCAGCAGCGCCCCCGAGCCCCCCTTATACTTACCTGAGCGAAATTTGCGAGACAGGAACGAGCACACCAGCTCCAGCCAATGACGTGGGCACCAGGGGTGGGGCCGAGTCCGGCATTCGTGTCTATGGGTAAAAAATGCTGGACTCGGGAGCCCGCCCGCAAGGTAACCCCCTCGGTAGATCGCTTCTCCTAGGGGGTTATCTGATGTGGGGTGGAGTGGCGAGAGTCGCTGGGGGACCCCAGAGGACGAGGTTAGGGGTCACTCTGTGCAAAACGAGCTGCACAGTGGAGGTAAGTATGATATGTTTGTTATTTAAAGAAAAAAAAAACGAACCCTTATAATCACTTTAACCACTTCAGCCCCGAACCAATTGGCAGCCAAAGGACCAGGCCCCTTTTTGCGATTCGGCACTGCGTCGCTTTAACTGACAATTGCGTGGTCGTGCGACGTGGCTCCCAAACAAAATTGGCGTCCTTTTTTTCCCACAAATAGAGCTTTCTTTTGGTGGTATTTGATCGCCCCTGCGGTTTTTATTTTTTGCGCTATAAACAAAAATAGAGCGACAATTTTGAAAAAAATGCAATATTTTTTACTTTTTGCTATAATAAATATCCCCAAAAAATATATAAAAAAACATTTTTTTTCCTCAGTTTAGGCCGATACTATTCTTCTACATATTTTTGGTAAAAAAAAAAATTTGCAATTAGCGATTATTAATTAGTTTGCGCAAAAGTTATAGCGTTTTACAAAATAGGGGATAGTTTTATAGCATTTTTATTAATATTTTTTTTTTTACTAGTAATGGCGGGGATCAGCGATTTTTATTGTGGCTGCGACATTATGGCGGACACATCGGACATTTTTGACAAATTTTTGGGACATTTGTCATTTATACAGAAATCAGTGCTATTTAAATAGCACTGATTCCTATGTAAATGACAGTGGCAGTGAAGGAGTTAACCACTAGGGGGCGGGGAGGAGTCAGTGTGACGTGTGTGTTTTTTTTTTTTACAGTAGGGGGGCGTGGCTGTAAGTCTGACGTCATTGATCGGCTTTCCTGATGACAGGGAACAGCCGATCAATGACAGGCAGAGTAGGAAGCGCGGGGAGAGGTTTGTTTTACACAAACCTCTCCCCGTTCTTCAGCTCCGTAACCCGATCGCGGGATACCAGCGGCGATCGGGTCCGCTGGTCCCGCGGCCCGTGGTCACGGAGCTCCCGACCGGGTCGCGAGCGCGCCGCTGGGGCGCGCGCCCCCGGGCAGGCAAATTACAGGGGACGTACCCGTACGTGCTTTTGCCTGCCCGTGCCATTCTGTAGACGTATATCTACATGAGGCGGTCGGGAAGCGGTTAAGCTACTTGGTATTACATAATCAATTATCTGAATTGCTCTTATTGCTGGGATTAAAATGAGCCCTTACAATAACATGTAATTTACACATATGCACGTTTCTTTTTAACATTCTCTATATATTGGTATATGATTGCTGAGGTACTATATACCATTTTACAAAAAGGCAAACATTTCCCAGCACACTTAACAGCTAGCATGCAAAACAACAAACTGACCCTGTTTAACAGTTCATTGTAAAAACTAAGGTTTTAGTTGCCCACATTTGCAAATATATGTGGAAGTTGCAGTGCTTCCCCAAGGCTCCTCTGTATACTGCAGTCCTACCTCTATATTTGAGTGTCTCCAAGTTGGAGCATATATATAGCATATATACAGTGCCTTGCAAAAATATTCACCCCCTTTGGCATTTTTCATGTTTTGTTGCCACACAACCTAGAATTAACATGGATTTTTTGAGGATTTGCATCATTTAATTTACAATTTAATTTATTGTGAAGCAAACAACAAATAGGACAAAATAACAGAAAAAGTCAATGTGCATAACTTTTCACCCCCCCTAAAGTCAATGCTTTGTAGAGCCACCTTTTACTGCTATCATTGCTCCAAGTCGCTTTGGATAAGTCTCTGTGAGCTTGCCACATCTCACCACTGGGGTTTTTGCCCATTCCCCCTTGCAAAACTGCTCCAGCTCCTTCAAGTTGGATGGTTTGCGCTTGTAAACAGCAATCTTTAAGTCTGACCACAGATTTTCTATTAGATTGAGGTATGGGCTTTGACTAGGTATCCCCTTAAACCACTCAAGTGTTGCTTTAGTGTTTGGGGTCATTGCCCTGCTGGAAGGTGAACCTCCGTCCTAACCTCAAATCACACACAGAGTGGTACAGGTTTTGCTCAAGAATATCCCTGTACTTAGCACCATCCATCTTTCCCTCAACTCTGACCAGTTTCCCAGTCCTGACTGCTGAAAAAACATCCCCACAGCATGATGCTGCCACCACCATGTTTCACTCTCGGGATGGTGTTCTTTGGGTGATGTGATTTGTTGGGTTTGCGCCAGACATAGTGTTTTCTTTGATGGCCAAAAAGTAAAATTTTAGTCTCATCAGACCAAAGCACCTTCCTCCATACATTTTGGGAGTCTCCCACATGCCTTTTCGCAAACTCAAAACGTGCCATTTTGTTTTTTGCTGAAAGTAATGGTTTTCTTCTGACCACTCTGCCATAAAGCCCAACTCTATGGAGGGTACGGCTTATTGCCGTCCTATGTACAGATACTCCAATCTCTGCTGTGGAACTCTGCAGCTCCTCCAGGGTTACCTTAGGTCTCTGTGCTGCCTCTCCGATTAATGCCCTCCTTGCCCGGTCTGTGAGTTTTGGAGTGCGGCTGTCTCTTGGCAGGTTTGCTGTTGTGCCATGTTTTTTCCATTTGGTTATGATAGATTTGATGGTGCTCCTAGGGATCATCAAAGATTTGGATATTTTTTTATAACCTAACCCTGACTTTTACTTCTCTACAACATTGTCCCTTACTTGTTTGGAGAGTTCCTTGGTCTTCGTGGCAGTGTTTGATTAGTGGTGCCTCTTGCTTAGTTGTTGCAGCCTCTGGGACCTTTCAAAAAGGTGTGTATATGCAATGATAGATCATGTGACACTTAGATTGCACACAGGTGGACTTCATTTCACTAATTATGCGACTCCTGAAGGTAATTGGTTGGACCAGAGCTTTTTATGGGCTTCATAACAAAGGGGGTGAATACATACGCACATGCCAATTATCAGTTTTTTATTTCTGAAAAATTGTTTTATGTATAGATTTTTCTAATTTTACTTCACCAACTTAGACTATTGTGTTCTGATCCATCACATATAATTCAGATTAAAAAAACATTGAACTAAAGGCTGTACTGTAAAAAATAGGTAAAAAGCCAAGGGGGTGAATACTTTTGCAAGGCACTGTATATACAGTTGTGTGAAAAATGATTTGCCCCTTCCTAATTTTTATTTTTTTTGCATATTCCTCACACTTAAATGATTCAGATCATCAAACAAATTGTAATATTACACAAAGATAAACTGAGTAAATCCAAGATGAAGTTTTAAATTATCATTTCATTTATTAAGGGAAAAAAGCTGTTCAAACCTGCCTGGCCCTATGTGAAAAAGTAACATGCTGAATGCTGAAAGGAACTGTGATTAACTTTAATTTCACTTGCCACACCCAGTCCTGATTACTGCCAGACCTGTTGAATCAATAATATATACCATATATTTGCCTTACTTTTTAGAACTGGAATGACAAAAACAACATTTTATAAATGATCAGTACAAATACAGTAATACCTGGTGTATTTTCCTTTTAGACCATGTTTACAGCATGTGAGCTGGGAATTTTTGACTTACTACATGATGTTGGTGAGCCCTTGTCAGCAGCGGGCATTGCTTCTCATTTGTGTACCAATGTAGATGCTACAGACCGCTTACTCAGTGCCTGTGCTGGAATGAAGCTCTTAAAAGTTGAAATGAAAAACGTGGAAGGTAAGATTTATGGATTTACCTTGTTCTTTTGTTTATCAAACATACTATATATTGGCCTATTAAGATTCGTTTTTACAACTACAGTAAAACCTTGGATTGCGAGCATAATTTGTTCCAGAAACATGCTTGTAATCCAAAGCACTTGTAATCAAAGTGAATTGGAAACTCAAATGATTTGTTCCACAACCATTAATTAATAGGTCCTTCACTTTATAGTCCATATAAAAAGATTATAGCAATGTGACCAGGTTGTGTAACCATAAAATGTCCATCAACAAATGGAAGCCTCCACAAGGGGATTAGAAGCAAAATCCAACAGAAGCTACAGAGTATAAAAGAGAAGAGAGGCACCTCTAAGTGTAGCAATATGTTGCTAAATGTTGTACCTTCATTAAATGTTACCATATTGCTACACTTAGAGGCGCCTCTCTTCTGTTTTATACTCGGTTGTGACATGACACTACTTGTATATCAAGACATCGCTTCTATATCAAGTCAAAATGTATTTAAAAATTTTGCTTGTCTTGCAAAACTCTCTCAAACCAAGTTACTCTCAAACCAAGGTTTTACTGTACTTTTTTTAGTATTTTTATAAATATTGTAAGGATCTACTTGAGCTGCATTGTGGGTCCTCGGGGTTTCAGTGCACCTCTCTTTTTACTGTACTCTGCAGTTTAGGCCAGAGGTTCCCAAACTTATTTGGCCTCAGAAAAAAAATGACCCAGACCTCACCGCCCTCCAGAAATCTAGAAAGACGAAAGGAGATATAATAGCCTGATGCTCCACTCCTCTCCACACAAGACCAGTCCCTGGAGCTCCTGCACCTCCTTTAGTCCTGATGTCATCAAGCCCAGAGCAGCCTCCATAGCTCTGCTCTTGGCATGAGGACACTAGGAACAGTCCACCACTGGTGGAGCACTGTTTGCCTGTTGAGCGCAGGTTCGGGTAAATATATGGGTTTTTCCTCTACCCTGGACAAAACAAGCACTTAGGCCCCTCTCACACAAGCATTCCATCTGTCCGTTTAGATTAAAATAGACAGCAGAAGTAAACGGATGATCATCCTTTTACATCAGTGTCCGTTCAGGTCCACTTTTTTAAACAGAACGAGTCTCTATTTTTGTTCTGCTTAAAGCGTTAGTAAACTAATTTTTTTTTTAAACCCTGAAAGAAAATTGAATAATGTGCTACTATGCATCGCATACTAACACATTGTGAAATACTTACCTTAGAACAAAGACTTCCAGCGCTGCACTGTCACCACTAAAGGCGCTTCAATCTTCATCCAGTCTTCCTTCGGGGGTTCGCACCCTCTGACTGTCTGATTGGCCGCACTACCATGACGCGCATGCGCGTGGGAGTCACGAACCGCGGCACAAAGCTCTGCGCCAGTGGCATCACCAGCTGCATGCAGTGTTAATATCTCCTAAACTGGGTTAGGAAATATTCCCTGTACCTGCAGGTAAGCCTATAATAAGGTAAGTAAAGTCAAATGCATTACTTTACTTCCACTTTAAAAAACATTTTGTGTTTGTTCTGTTTTTTACAAAATATTTTGTTTTACTTTATGAACCAAACGTTAACCTATGACCCAGGTAGTGGTCAACAAAGGAAGTAACTTCCCCTCCCAGGCAAGCATATTTTGGTTTACTTTATGAACCAAACATTAACCTATGACCCAGGTAGTGGTCAACAAAGGAAGTAACTTCCCCTTCCACGCAAGCATGGCAAAAGACATGTCTTACGAGCACCTCATCAACCTGGTACATGCCAAGCCTGGCCTGTGGGAAAGCTCATACCAGGAATGCAGAGACGTAGTGGTTATGCATTCTCTGATGCCCCTTACTCGCTGTGGGCAGCTAGCAATTGAGGAAAACCTAGGCTTCATGCATACTAACAGCTCCTAAACTTGAGCTTAAAGAGGAAGTAAACCCTCTTAAGTAAAACGGGAAAAAAATAAAACCTGCAAGACAAAGGCATAATTAGCTAGTATGCATAGCATACTAGCAAATTATGTATCACTTACCTGAGATCGAAGCCCCGGCATCAGTCCTCTTCTCCCCCTCCGACCACCGACATCTTCTCCCGGAGTGACTTCCGGGTATCGCGGCTCCGGCGCAGTGATTTGCCGGAGCCGCGATGATGTCACGCGCATGCGCACGAGAGCGGCATTGTAACAACTGAAGCATCAGCATATAGCGCCGTTGCTTCAGTTGTCGCAAGTGCGCATGTGCCGCATGATGTCGGCACATGCAAATACAGGTATATCTCCTAAACCGTGCAGGTTTAGGAGATATCCTTGTTAGCTACAGGTAAGCCTTAATATAGGCTTACCTGTAAGCTAAAGTTGTAAAAGAGGGTTTACTTCCTCTTTAATGAGCTTTTGAAGTTTTTTTGACAAAGCTCCTAAGCTCAACTCCATAAAAGCCTAGGTGTCAATGTACAAATAGGCTTTTAACAGAGTTTAGGAGCTGCTGCGGTTAGGTGAGCTTCAACCTCCCTCTCCTGAATGTGGAAGAATAGCCTTCAGGACAGAAACATTTTGACCGCCAGCCACGGGAAAACACAAAACATGTTTTGCGCTTCCCACGGCCATGGTAAATGTAGGCAGGGTGTACACGAAGCCTAAAAATTCCACACTGCACCTGGCAGGAGATAGGGTGCAGTGTTAGGGAATGGAAGACAGGTATTTTAACCACTTGAGTCCCAGAGCAATTTATTTAACTTTTTGTTTACATGTTTTAAAAATCATTTTAGGCCTGAAGATTTCTTAAAACCCCTAAAAAACATGATATATTTTCTTAAAGCAGACACCCTAGAGAATTATATGTTGATAGTTATATTTTTTTATGTTACATTATAAGCAACGGTTTATAAAACACAAAATTTCAGTAAAAAATTCACCAAAGTAAATTTTGTGGCACATGAATGCAATTTATTACCAAATTTGTTGGAAAAATATAAAAGGTGAGCTTGAGCCGAGTAATTAGATACCCAAGTCAAACCTTAAAATTGCGTGTGCCCATAAAATGGTGAAAAACATCAGTAGCCTATCTTTGTTCATAGGCAACACTTTAAAAGCCCCTACAGGTCTTCAGTTTAGAGTTACGCAGGGGCTCTGGTACATGTGGTACTAGCTAACGTGTAGGGCAATTGCTGTTCTGCTATATAGGTGTTCTGTTCTACTATGTAGGTGGCCCCGACATGTATTTTTGTGTGGAGGGGGGCTCTAAAATTCTTTCGTTTTTTTCAATCTTTTTCAATCTTTTTATGTATCTCTTTAAATGTTCAAAACTTTTTATTTTTTTTATTTTAAATGACTTTATTGCTATCACATAGGGAACCAATAGCCCCGTATGAGGCTAATAGTCACTTTTGTTGCCAGCAGTTTAGAAATCAATGGCTGCGTGTTGAGTTATATTGAGGGGACAGCAAATGTACACTGTTATACAAGCTGTACACTCACTACTTTACATTGTAGCAAAGTGTCATTTCTTCAGTGTCGTCACATGAAAAGATATAATAAGATATTTACAAATATGTGAGGGGTGTACTCACTTTTGTGAGATACTGTGTGTCTGGACTTTGACTTTAATGTGGCTGCAACTAAAACTATTATATTTGCAGATATTTAGCTTCATGTACGGCATGCTATGATAAGTGGATCTTAAAGAATTAACACTGTGTTTTATTTATTTTATTTTTAGCATATTATTCTAACACAGATGTTTCTTCAGTATATCTGGTCAAATCAAGTCAAAAGTCCCTATATCACATGATGATGTACTACTCTAACACCATATATACATGCTGGCAATTCCTACCTCAAGCTATAAGGTATAGTCTTGAAATTGAATGTGTAATCCTTTCATCTGGTTAAGGTATAGCTTGTTATTAAATATGTACTGTACATGTGGCAGCTATAATTGCTCATTATATACAAGGTAGAGGCTGAGGGGAGCCCATTATTGCTAATCAAAAGGCCACACAATGCTGACATTACTCTTCATTAAAAGATCAATTCAACCAGAACAAACACATGGAGAGTCCCTGCCTATTGACTGCCTCTCTCTGAGGCATTTAACTTTAAAGCCCCATACACACGGTCGGACAATCCACGGACCAGGTCCGTCGGATCATGTCCGTCGTACTTTGTCCGATGTTGGTTTTGCGTACACACGGTCGGACAAAGTTGTCGAAAAATCCGATCATTCTGAACGTGGTGACGTTTGTTGCCTACGACGGGACTACGTAGAGGCTAGTAGCCAATAGCTTTGGTCTTGTAATGTGATCTGAGCATGCGTGGCACTTTGTCCGGTCGGACAACCGTACACACGATCGAATTTGGTGTGATCGGACCGGGTTGTCGGCAAATCTATCCAGCAGGAGATAAGACTTTGTCCGTCGGACAATTCGACGTACACTGTCCGATGGTGCATACACACGGTCGGATTTTTCGACAACATGGTCCGATCGGACAGAATCCATGAAAAAGTCCGACCGTGTGTATGGGGCTTTACAGGCTTAATCGTAGATATGGTCTATCTCTACGATTAAGGCTCCATTCACATATATGCGAACTGGAAGCGTTTTGAACCACATCCGATTTACATGACATGTGAATCAAACCAGCTTTCTATGGAGCCGGTTGACATGTATTCAGCCCCCCCCCCCTGACTCAATACTTTGTAGAACCACCTTTCACTGCAATTACAGCTGCAAGTCTTCTTGGGTATGTCTCTACCAGCTTTGGAAATCGAGAGAGTGACATTTTTGCCCATTCTTCTTTGCAAAATAGCTCAAGCTCTGTCAGATTGGATGGAGAGCATCTGTGAACGACAATTTTCAAGTCTTGCCAAAGATTCTAAATTGGATTTAGGTCTGGACTTTGACTGGGCCATTCTAACACATGAATATGCTTTGATCTAAACCATTCCATTGTAGCTCTGGCTGTTTGTTTATGGTTGTTGTCCTCCTAGAAGAAGATCCTCTGCCCCAGTCTCAACTTCTTTTGCAGACTCTAACAGGTCTTCTTCTAAGATTGCCCTGTATTTGGCTCCATCAATCTTCCTATCAACTCTGACCAGCTTTCCTGTCCCTGCTAAAGAAAAGCATCCCATATAAGAAAAAACCTCTAGAGGTGGGACTATACCGGCAACTATAAAGACCATATAAGCTACATGAGATAATTTTATAGATTTATTATACAAAATTTATAGAAAAACATATATAGATTTAAAAACAACATGACAAATGGTACAAAATGATATGCATATCTGAAGTAGGTGAAGAATTCCGACACGTTTCCAAATGGCTGAAAAATATGCCTATCTTCCTCAGGGAATTATAGTCACCATCTACAGAATATCAAGACATGTCAATTATATAAAGAAAAGTTCTGTACCCCACTTTGACATAGAGTAGAGAATCATATATTACATAAAAGTATACAAATGTTCATTATATATGAATAATACACTATGAATAATACACTTACATAGTCATATATAACATTGCATATATAGCATTGCCTCCCATTCACTTTCCGAGAAGAAAGGACGTCCAAATGCTGGCAAGGGGAAAAGGCTACATTCCCATACTCTCTACAAGACGGCACGGATGAAAAAATTCCATACATCTAATGGCATAAAGACCTAAAAACCACCAATGGAAAAACTGGAGTAAAAAACCAGAACCTGGATATAAAATCTGGGAACAGTGGTGCTCTTGGGAGGGAATCCAAGATACCCCCCGTTTGCCCCATATAAGTAACTCACCCTGGGGTCCATGATCAAAGGGTCCAAAGGTGGAGAAATTCCAGGAAAAAGACTCCCAAGATGTCCCAAAGGTGGAGAGCAGTTCACACAGCACGATGCTGTGGAAGGGAATGACGCCATATGCCGTCTCAGGCGTCCCTATGTAGGTGGAAAAAGGCTCTGTCCCGCCCCAGTGGGTGTTGCCGGACGACGTCAGACGCAGAAGGCGTCCGGCATCGTCACGCAAAAGCCCGCCCTGTGGGCTGCGTCTCATCCCAGATGGGAAGAAAGGGAAGGTAATCCATGTAGCGGAGGCGGCGTGAGTGTGCGCGCGCAGCCATCCGCACCAAAGGGAGCGCTGTCCACAAGGCGTCTAAAGACGTCCCTGCCCCATACAGCACTATCGCGCATTGCATGAAGCGCATGCGCGATGTGAAATCCCAGCCAAAAAAGGTTTGTTGGTGGCGCAAGCGGCCCAGGATGAGGGTGCGCCTGCGCAGGGTAGTTTGTATGGGACAAGAACGTAAAGGCCGCAGAAGTGGAGCCACGCCAACCAGAATGCAGGTGGCCGCGCGAGCCACCCAAACCAGCCACCTCCGTCATCACCCACTCTGCCCTGGTTGGACAGAAAAGGTGGGACACGGGGAAGGGGAGACAACTGGGTAAATAGGTCCCCAATGCCCCCAGGAGAGCGGAAATCTTCCGCACCAAGATGTAATAGGCTGGGGGGTGGAGGGTCGGTGCTGGGAGAGAGTCTGTTGTTGTATGGAGGTAGATAGGGGGGGCCCCCCCATCCAATTTCCCAGAGCCTAATAGGGGCCCAGGTGCACTGGTGGGCGAGACCCCCCATCCCCCAAAATTAAGCAACAATGAAGGGCTAAAACCACTGGCAAAACAAAGGGGTCAACACCTGAGGGTCAGAAAAAGTTATTCCTGAACCTCTGGGTGGCCACTGCCCCAAGAGACCCAAAGTCACCTCCAGCCAAACCATCAGAGATGGAAGATGAAGGGACTTAACCCCCTAAAAAGAGAATTCCCACGATGCACATCATCGCGGGATAGGGAGCCTATGGGTCTGTTGGGGTTGAGATGCCAGGTAGAGAGTAATGGAAGGACATAAAAAAACCCTTGCCAAGCAAAAGATTGGAACATCAACATTTCTATTCCTCTGTGAGTAAAACCCCAGGAGGCAAAGCCATTTACAATGACAAAGTCAAAACATACATTTACAAGTATTATCCAACAAGGATGTATAAAGAAAACCCCCCTAACTGAACCATTCACCCCACCCAGTAAATTGCTAAAAGAGAGACAAAGAGTCTCAAAGGGAAACCCCCCTAGACTGTGGGACTTGCAGAGAAAGAGGACTGGAAAAAAAGATTCTAAAAAGTTTTTGGATTGTTTTTTTATATTTATTATATGGAAGGAACTTCGAGCTACCTCCAGTGATAATTTAATCAGTTTTTCCCGAGCTGTAACCATCCAGAAATGGTCTAAAACTTTCCACCTCGTTTAAACCTCGAGGAGTGGTTGCCTTCAAGGTTCTAATCCAACGCATTTCCCGTTGAAGAAGAACCTTGTTCCAATCTCCTCCTCTGATTGGAATATGCAATCTGTCAAGGACAGTGAAATTCACTTTCGGTAATCTGTAGTTATGTTTCTTGGCTATATGGCGCCCCAAAGGCAGATATAGATTGCAAATCTTCATATCATGCATATGTTTTTCAACTCTCTTACTAAGTTTTTGTCTGGTCTTACCTACATAGAAGGAACCACACTGACACTGCATGAGGTACACCACCCCCTGAGACTGGCAGGAAGCATAGTGTCTCAGGGAGAAGTCTACCCCATTTGGCAGTGTCAGTGTGGTTCTCTGGCCAATAACTGAGCATTGAGCACAATTTCCACATGGAAAGGTTCCAAAATTCCTACATGGATCCTTTCTAGAAATTCCTTTATATTCACTTTGTGTGACTAAATTGCCAATCGAAACCGTCTTTCTATATGAGATCAAAGGACGGGGTGAAACCAAAATACCCACAACTGGATCATCTGTGAGGATTGACCAATTCTTGTTGATGATTTTGCGGATCCTCTCATGTTCATTTGAAAACCGCAATATAATACGGGTGTTATCATCAAAATTCTTTTTCTTCTTTTTAAAGAGGAGATCTTTCCTGGTCAGAGCCTTGACCCTGTTGAAAGCCTTTTTGAGGCATGTTTTAGTATAGCCTCTATCTAATAGTCTTAGAGTTAATCCATCACTTTCTCTCTGGAAATCCTCTTCCTCCGTACAGTTCCTTCTGATCCGGAGGAACTGACTAAAGGGGATGGATCTTTTTAATGAGAGTGGATGGAAACTGTCTGCATGGAGCAGGGTGTTACCAGCAGTTTCCTTCCGAAACAGCCTACTAGTTAAATTTCCATTAGGGGCTTTTTTAATACAGATATCCAAGAAGTGAACCTCACTATAGTCAAAACTCATTGTGAAAAACAAGTTGTAGGTATTATCGTTCATGAGCTCCAGACATTCCAACAATTGTGTCTCGGAGCCGTCCCAAATAATAAAAACATCGTCTATGTACCTCTGCCACATTAGAATGCGGCAGGTGCACATAGACGCATGCTCACTGGCCAAAAAATCTTTTTCCCACTCCCCCAGGTACAGATTCGCATATGAGGGCGCGCAACACGTCCCCATAGCTACTCCCTGTACCTGGAGGTAGTGGGAATTTTTAAAAATGAAGACATTATGTCGGAGGATAAAGTCCAACATCTGAATAATGAAGGAATTAAATTTCCAATCTGTGGTAGTTCTTTGTTTTAGAACTCTATCTACTGCCATGATTCCTAGATCATGTGGAATGCTATTATATAGTGACTCTACATCAATAGTCACTAGAATCGCTGTCTCTGGAATAGTCAACTCTTCAATAATCTGTAACAGATGAATGGTGTCCTTGGTATAGGATGGTAGATCCATAACGTGGGGTCTCAGGTGGTCGTCAATGACCTGGCTGATCCCTTCAGTGATGGATCCATTGCCTGATACTATAGGCCTCCCCGGTGGGCTTTGGAGACTTTTGTGCACCTTAGGGAGGGCGTATAGAGTAGGTAGTCTGGGGTATCTGGTTCTAATAAAGTCCCAGATTTCTCGGGTAATTGTCCCCACATTGAAGGACTCATCAACCAGGACATAAAAGTCCTGGTTGTATTTGTCCACCAAGGAGGGGGCAATTAGTTTGTAGCAATTGGAATCATTGAGTATTTTGAGGACCATATTTTCATAGTCTAAATTGTTCATAATTACTATATTTCCTCCCTTATCGGAACTCTTAATTGTAATATCAAAATTATTTTTAAGAGATTGAAGTGCTTTCCCTGCCTATTGACTGCCTCTCTCTGAGGCATTTAACTTTTACAGGCTTAATCGTAGATATGGTCTATCTCTACGATTAAGGCTCCATTCACATATATGCGAACTGGAAGCGTTTTGAACCACATCCGATTTACATGACATGTGAATCAAACCAGCTTTCTATGGAGCCGGTTGACATGTATTCAGCCCCCCACTGACTCAATACTTTGTAGAACCGCCTTTCACTGCAACTACAGCTGCAAGTCTTCTTGGGTATGTCTCTACCAGCTTTGGAAATCGAGAGAGTGACATTTTTGACCATTCTTCTTTGCAAAATAGCTCAAGCTCTGTCAGATTGAATGGAGAGCATCTGTGAACAACAATTTTCAAGTCTTGCCAAAGATTCTAAATTGGATTTAGGTCTGGACTTTGACTGGGCCATCTAACACATGAATATGCTTTGATCTAAACCATTCCATTGTAGCTCTGGCTGTTTGTTTATGGTTGTTGTCCTCCTAGAAGAAGATCCTCTGCCCCAGTCTCAACTTCTTTTGCAGACTCTAACAGGTCTTCTTCTAAGATTGCCCTGTATTTGGCTCCATCAATCTTCCTATCAACTCTGACCAGCTTTCCTGTCCCTGCTAAAGAAAAGCATCCCTACAACATGATGCTGCCACCACCATGTTTCACAGTGGAAGTGGTGTGTTCAGGGTGATGTGCAATGTTAGTTTTCCTGCCACACATAGCGATTTGCTTTTAGGCCAATAAGTTCAATTTTGGTCTCATCTGACCAGAGCACTGTCTTCCACGTTTGCTGTGTTCCCCACATAGCTTCTTGAAAACTGTAATGGCTTTCTTTCAACAACGTCATTCTTTTTGCCACTCTTCCAAAAGGGCCATATTAGTGGACTGCAGGACTAATAGTTGTCCTGTGCACAGATTCTCCCACCTGAGCTGTGGATCTCTGGAGCTCCTCCAGAGTTACCATGGGCCTCTTGGCTGCCTCTCTGATTGATGCTCTCCTTGCCTGGCCTGTCAGTTTAAGTGGACGGCCATGTCTTGGTAGGTTTGTAGTTATGTCATACTCGGATGTACTGAACAGTGCTCAGCGAGATGTTCAATGCTTGGGATATTTTTTTTATAACCTAACCCTGCTTCAAACTTCTCCACAACTTTATTCCTGACTTGTCTGGTGTGTTCCTTGGCCTTCATGATGCTGTTTATTCAAAAACATTCTCTAACAAACCTCTGAGGGCTTCACAGAACAGCTGTATTTTTACTGGGATTAAATTACACACAGGTGGACTCTATGTACTAATTAGGTGATTTATGAAGGCAACTGATTCCACTAAATTTTAGTTAGAGGTATGAGAGTAAAGGGGGCTGAATACAAATGCACACCACACTTTTCACATATTTATTTGTAAAAAAATGTGAAAACCATTTATCATTGTCTTGTCCTTCCACTTCACAATTATGTGCCACTTTGTGTTGCTCTATTACATAAAATCACAATAAAATACACTTACGTTTTTGGTTGTAACATGAAAAAATTTGGAAACTTTCAAGGCACTGTAGTTTTGTAAAGAATAAAGAAAAGGTGGTAAAACAAATATATTTCCTGATGAAATCATTGTGGGGTTCTATCACCTTTATCACTTAGTATTAGATTATAAGGTAAAAAACTGAATACTGAAAGAAATCAAAAGTAAAGCACAATATGTAATTAATACAAAGTACCAAATTATTGTATTATTGAGTGTATATATTAAATGGATTTTTGGATAGCTGTGCTTTGAGAAAATATCATTCGTCTTAATTAATGTACAGCTCTTTAAAAGATTTGTAAGTGGAAGCTAAGAATAAGGGGTGTATTTATAAATAAAAAAAATTGCACAGCTATTCGCTATTCATCCTGTGAAACTGTATGCACATTCTGCCCATGCAATTGGGGGCAAAATCAAATGTTTGTAAGCTATTATCTCTTCAGGGCAATTGTTCTTTAGTCATACAGACTAGAGTGAATCAGAAAAAATACAGCATTATGGCCACTAGATAGAGCTGATAATAATTTCATAAAAACAAATTACTTATTGCCTCAGGTATACTCAACCTAAAAGCATTAGCTGTGACTAGGCAACAATTCAGACTTCTGCAGGTCATCACTGCCACAAAGCAAATTATAGCCAAGGTATGGAAAAATCTCTAACCTTAGCATTGCGTAAACTAGTAGAATAACCAGAGCCATGATACTAGCCATGGTTGAAGCAATCCTGGTAGATAGGGTAAGAAAATATGAGAGCCTGTGGAAACCCTAGGTGGATCACTACCTCCCTGTTGACTTTGACAACACACTACTATCCCCCTGACTATTATAGTTAATTAGATTCCCTCCTTCGGGACTTTCCACACTTACTCCCCCCCCCCCCCCGGGCCGGCCCTAGTCCCTCCTTGCCTTTCTGATTCTCCCCTTTTTCTCTCCTTATCCCGTTTACACAATATTTATTTTTCTTTCTTACAGTCTCCTTCTTCCCACTAGTTTATATTTACTAGGGGTCTATCCTACTAGTATTGGCCCACTAGCATGCACATACTTAACAAGATACCATCCACAACTATTTTGCAGGACCCATGGTCCTACCCAAGTGTGGTAATCACCCCCCCTTTTCTTTCATTTTAATCACCTGAGCCCCTGGTGTCCTCCTTCTTGGTTCGCACTAGGTCCACTCTCTCTTGAGCCTTAAAGCGGTTGTATGCCCTTTTTTTTTTAAAACAAAAAAACCTGCATGGCAAAGGCATAATGAGCTAGTATGCAGTGCATACTAGCTCATTATGAAAAACTCACCTTAGAACGAGGCCTCTACATCTGATCAAGGTCCACGCCGAGGGAGCTGACATGTTCTCTTTGCGTTTCTTCTGGTTATCGCGGCTCCGGCACAGTGAGTGGCCGAAGCCACAATTATGTCATGCACCACTGACTTTACAGGTTTAGGAGATATACATTTTACCTACAGGTAAGCCTTATTATAGGCTTACCTGTAGGTAAAAGTAAAAAAATAGGGTATACAACCACTTATAGGATGTTACACTGTTACCTTTCGCATCTGTATGAAGTATGATGTTTGATAGTCCTCCTGTATGTATCCCTTCACTTACCCTATTTCTATGTGGGCTGCGTCCCTGTTATCGCACAGTATTATTGTACATCCTATCTTACCCCCTCTATCATTGGGATTTTTCCTTTTTAGTTCCTTACCTCTGTATACTTATTCTATTCTTCAATAAAATGTTTGAACAAGGAAAAACATAATTACTTATTTACAATAATGCTGTAATGGCCATAATGCTGTATTTTCCTGATCCACTCTATGGAAAACATTTGACCTGGAAAGAAAAAATCTCAGGAACATTTGTTTTTGGCCCATTTGCACAAAATGAATGCACACAATAACAACTGCATCTCTGTGAATTGTTTATAACTCTATCCCCAATGCCTTGTACACAGGAAGGGTTTTCCCGTCGGAATAAACTCTGAAGGCTTTTCCGACGGAGTTCCGACGGAGTTCCACTGAAACGGTCTTGCCTACACACGATCACACCAAAGTCCGATCGGCAAGAACGCCGTGACGTACAGCACGTACGGCGGGACTAGGAAAAGGAAGTTCAATAGCCAGTAGCCAAAGCTGCCGTCTCGTACTTCACAGCATGCGTCGTTTTTGGTTTGTCGGAACAGCATACAGACGAGTGGTTTTCCCGATAGGAATTGATTTCGTCAGAAATTTTTAGAACATGTACTATTTCTAGGTCCGTCAGAATTTTCGGGAAAAAAAAGTCAGATGAGGCACACACACGATCGGAATATCCGATGAAAAGATTCCGTCTGACTTTTTCTGTCGAACATTACGCTTGTGTGTGTAGTGATATAATATATAGTTCGTAGATGGTATGTAGTTATTAATAAGTATTGTTCCCGCAGCAAACCCAATTCTCCAGAGAGAGATTTTATTGGCTTCCAAAACAGAACAGTCTCGTTATAGATGACAAAATCCAACAGAGTACAATCATGACAGCGAATATTTCTCCTAGACCTGTACCTTCATAATCAAACCCTCCCTCAGATAGTTTTTAGACTGAATCCAAGGTTATATTCAGCTGCAGTCATAGACTGCCCTAATTTGCATTCTTGCATATCAACATCAACAAGTCCCCTTTGATATGTGTGACTACTGATTAGATTAAGAGATGCCACCTGAACACCCTTTTGAGGTGTAGAATAGACTCCAATCCCCAATCTATATTCTTGCAAATTAACATCAACATAGCCCAGAATCATTATGTGTTCCCCTTTGACATGTGGAGTAATTCTTGTTTGGCCACTTCCCCTTTGATATGTGTAATTAGGTTAACAGATAACAATGTCAACTGAAGTCTGGCCTGGTCAATCTTATACTGTGTGTGTAATACAGTACATATATATAATAATAATATAAAATCTCACATAAATCGGCCAACACATTGTGTACAGTGTGTACGTGGCATAAGGCTTTGTTCAGATTTGGGCACTGAAAACCAAGAGTTTTAAAAGGTAGCTTCAGTGCAAGAACAAGATGTCCCTGCAAGCCATCTATCCCGTTACTACAGTATATGTAAATTGTATTCAAACTGCCACATGCAAGAGTTTACTAGAGCACCCTCACAGTGTACACAGATCTGAAATGTACCATTGACTATATTATTAGAGAACTGGTCTCTCTGTTCATATGCACTGTGCTGGTGTAGTAGACACAATGCAGTCTCTACAATCCAGAGTGTGACTATTATTACAGTCTATGTAAATGAGAAACATAATTTTGAAGTTAAAATAAAGTACAGAATTCTGTATTTAAGTTTTATAACTTTCTTTAAATATAATGAAATAAAAACTTGGATATGCTGTTATATTTTTTTCCAAAATAAAATTACAGCGCTATTCATTGGTTTAGGTACACTAAAAATATGCATTATGTTTAAAACGTTAGAGATTCTTGATAAATGAACGTAACTATAGGAAGTTTATATATATGCTAAACCAACTATTATATTATCAAATAATGTTGATTCTTCTATCTCAGGGAAGGAAAAAGCCAGTATGAAAGAGCTTTTGGAGTCTCTTCAAAGGACTTGTTCAAAGCGGTTTACAGGTAATGTGGTTATCAGAATTTGAATCAAGTAACAATCTCACACTTCAATGCAGAATATTGTCCTTCAAACTCAGACTGCATTCACTCAACTTTTCAAGGTTCTATGAATGTGGTTTTGCAATGTTTTCTTATGTAAATTTACAATTTGCATTATAAAGCAGTAAATGTCTATAATATATACGTGTTTGGGGAATTTTTTTAATAACACAAGTAAGCAGAGCATTTCAAATCTCCAAGTGCAGACTTTGTAAACTGTTCAGACACTTTGTCCCAACAGAGGTAACATGGGGGAGGCAGTGTGAATTCACAATCAACTGTCGCTAAAGTTTAGGTCACAAAGTAGTCCAAGGGCAGTAAAATTGAACCTGTACAGCTTTACTGTGATGTTGCGGCCCCTGATCTATCATATAGCCTAGGGCCTTTGTTGCCCAAACTTTAGCCCATATTTATTGAGTGGCCCTTTAGGACTTCTGCAAACTGTATTTTTTGGTGCTTACTTAAAGGGGTTGTAAAGGTTCGTTTTTTATTTTCTAAATAGGTTAATTTAAGCTAGTGCATTGTTGGTTCACTTACCTTTTCCTTTGATTTCCCTTCTAGATGTTTTTTTTCTTTGTCTGAATTTCTCACTTCCTGTTTCTCCTCAGTAAGCTTCACACCATCATCCAAGCGGTGTTTAGTCAGCCAGAACAGCTTACTGAACAGCTTTCACTTTAACCGCTTCCCGACCGCCTCACGCCGATATACGTCGGCAGAGTGGCACGGCTAGGCAAAACCACGTACAGGTACGTGGCCCTTTAAAAGCCTAGCCGTGGGGACACCAGCGGCAATCGGGTCCGCTGGTCCCGCGGACGTGGTCACGGAGCTCCCGACCGGGTCGCGCGCCCGCCGGCGCGCGCGTGACCCGGTCGGGAGCTCCTTGACCACGGCCGCGGGACCAGCGGACCCGATCGCCGCTGGTGTCCCGCGATCGGGTCACAGAGCTGAAGAACGGGGAGAGGTCTGTGTAAACAAATCTCTCCCTTCCCCGCTTCTTACTCTGCCTGTCATTGATCGTCTGTTCCCTGTCATCGGGAAAGCCGATCAATGACGTCAGACGCCCCTAATGTAAAAAAAAAAAACACACCTCACACACCATAACCCCTCCCCGCCCCCTAGTGGTTAACTCTTTCACTGCCAGTGTCATTTATACAGGAATCAATGCATTTAAATAGCATTGATTGCTGTACAAATGACAATGGTCCCAAAAATGTGTCAAAAATGTCCGATGTGTTCCGCCATAATGTCGCAGTCACAATAAAAATCGCTGATCGCCGCCATTACTAGTAAAAAAAAAATATTAATAAAAATGCTATAAAACTATCCCCCTATTTTGTAAACGCTATAACTTTTGCACAAACCAATCAATAATCGCTAATTGTGATTTTTTTTTACCAAAAATATGTAGAAGAATACATATCGGCCTAAACTGAGGAAAAAAAATTTTTTTTTATATATTTTTTGGGGATATTTATTATAGCAAAAAGAATAAAATATTGAATTTTTTTCAAAATTGTCGCTCTATTTTTGTTTATAGCGCAAAAAATAAAAACCGCAGGGGCGATCAAATACCACCAAAAGAAAGCTCTATTTGTGGGAAAAAAAGGACGCCGATTTTGTTTGGGAGCCATGTCGCACGACTGCGCAATTGTCAGTTAAAGCGACGCAGTGCCGAATCGCAAAAAGGGGCCTGGTCCTTTGGCTGCAAATTGGTCCGGGGCTGAAGTGGTTAAGCATCAATAAATCACTGCTCATTTAAAAATGACATTTTTTACAAACTTTTTTTTCATTGATACATGTACCTCAGGGTAGTTCCCAGACCCCCCCATAACCATTGTAAGCTCAATTACTTGCATATAAGCCTTCAAAATGGGCACTTTTGATTTTTACAGTTCGGGTCCCATAGACTTCAATGGGGTTCGTTATTCGGTTCCGAACTATCGCTATGTTTGAAAGTTCTGGTGCAAACCAAACAGGGGATCATTCGGCCCATCCCTACTGTTACTTCTACTGCACGAGGCTGTATTATAAGAAATTTGACCACTATTGGTCTAGGCGGTTAGCGTGTGGCAGCTGTCATTGAAAGAGTTAGCTTGCTTTGTCTATATAATGTGAACAAATCTTACCAACCACTACGATTTCTTACACAGAAATCTAAAAAAAATTTGTACATGTAGGAGAGGTAAGCAGTTTCCACTTTTGGATTGCACACAGTTTACAATTAATAAGATGTCCTTTTCTGAGGGCAGAAAAAAATCTGTACATTTTTTATCACAGAACACAGCTCCTTGTATGCTCTGAAGGCAAGTACGGTATAAATAATTGTCCTCCTACCCTCACTAAACCCCAAGCTCAAGATGACCCTAATCCACTTCTTCCCTGAGCCCTAACTAAACCTCTAAATTATCCCTTACCAATCATATTCCCCTATTACATTTAACCCTTACCCTAACCCTGAAAGTTTTTTGCAATATTCACCTACAATCCAGAGATTTTCCTCACAGAACTTTATTTCTGTCACTATCATCCCCAGCGTTATTCAACCAACGGCCTCTGAGCCCAGATATTCCTGGACTTCCCCTAGCCTTTTACTGGACAGTGAAATGAGAAACAGCACAGTGAAGAGCTCTCTGCTTTCTCTTCCTATAAATAAATGAACTGTTTGGCTTCTTGTTCTGCCTTTTCCTCTTACACTCCAGTTCTTCTATGCAAGGAGTGGAAGAGGCTGATATGAGGTCTGATTCAGGTACTGTCAGGGAATCAACAGAAGGAGAAGGGCTTTAAGACCCAGAATCTCTGTCAGGAGAAGGAGTTTAGGACCCAGTATCCCTGCCAGCAGGTCACATGGGCCTATATAAGGAAGTCTGCTAGTGTCTGCAGTTGCTGGTTTGTCTTCAGCTCTCCCTGTGTTCCTGTGTCCTGTATTATCTGCTGATCTGATCTCCTGTGTACCGACCCGGCTTGTTTTGACCTGCTCTTCCTGATCCTCTGGCTTGACCCTTTGGCTTGCACCTGACTTCTTCCTGCCTGCTCCCAGCATCTGACCCCGGCCTGGCTATTTGACTCTGCTTATCCTGCTCCCTGTACTAAGACGCAGCTTATCTTAGGTAATTCTGATCCTGGACTGTCTCTCTGTGAATGACCCCTGGCCTGGCACCCGGCTCCGCTATTCAGTTCTTCCACTGGACTCCTGGACCTTCCAAGCACGCCGGTCTCCGGCACCCGTGCTTCTGTGGGCACCACACCTGCTGTTCCACCTTCAGTGGTGTGCTGCGCTCGGCCGCAAGGGGAGCCCTCCCAGCATCTCGGCCTCCTACCAAGTTACTGACAGTACAAACCAGCCATGTCAGAGGCCGACGGAGGTGTCTCCCCGCTGGAAGCCGCAAGTCTACAGATCACGGCCCTCACTCAGGTCATCCAAAAACTTCAGGAAGGGTACTTTCAGTTAGAGGACCGCCTGCAGCACCTGCATGCAACACCTACCCTAGATCAAGGGTCGTCTTCAGCCAACCCTCTGGTAGTTACCCCTACTGTGGTGATGCCCCCTCCGGAACCACGAGTACCAACACCAGAACGCTTCTCCGGTGATCGGAGGAAATTCAGAGCTTTTAAGAATGCCTGTTACCTATACTTGGCCCTGCAACCACGGACTTTTTCCACTGAAACAGTGAAGGTGGGATTCATTATTTCTTTGTTGACCGATGAACCCCAAGTATGGGCTCATGGCTTATTGGAGCGGGAGAGTCCTCTCATCAACTCTGTGGACCAGTTCTTTGAAACCATGGCCCAATTATATGATGACCCCCTGCGGGTGGCCACTGCTGAAGCTGCTCTGCATACCTTACGGCAGGGTCAGCGCCCTGCGGAAGATTACACCGTGGAATTCCGTACCTGGTCCTCAGACTCAGGTTGGAACGAGGCAGCGTTACGTTATCAGTATCGGCTGGGGCTGTCCGAATCCCTCAAGGATGAACTGTCCAGAATTGAGACCCCCTCAACACTAGAAGGTCTCATCCTACTGACCATTCAACTCGATAGGCGCTTACGGGAACGCCGGTCTGAGCGTATCCAAACCTTTCGGCAGCCCGAAATCCCGCCTACATCCAACCCCATGCAGCTTGGCCTGGCCCATCCAACATTAACTTCAGAGGAGAGACTTCATCGCCGACAGGCGAACCTTTGCTTCTATTGTGGGGGAACAGGACATTACATAACCTTTTGCCCTGTAAGACCCAGGAAATCAGTTCCCCACACTCCGGTCAATTTCCAGGTATCCCGGTCTTCTCCAACCCATATCAGTCTTCCTGTCACGTTACTGGTGGCAGGAGAGGAAGTTCATCTCCAAGCAATACTGGATTCCGGGGCATGCAGCTGTTTCTTGGATCTGACCTTGGCAAAGAGACTCGCTATCCCTCTTCATCACAAAAGGCAAAGACTGACCGTCCATCTGGCCGATGGCTCAATGCCTAGTTCCGGGCATGTCACCCAAGAAACGGCACCTATCTTCACCTCCATCAATTCTAATCATCAGGAATTTCTACGTTTTGACGTCCTGAGCTCCCCTATATTCCCTGTGATCCTGGGAATTCCATGGCTACAGGCGCACAATCCTCAGATTGATTGGTCCAAGAGGGAAGTTCTCTTCACTTCTTCCTACTGCCGGCAGCATTGTCTTTCTCCTGAATCCAAGGACTTTTCTAGTTGTCTGTCTGTCCTACCAACACCCAGTGTGGGTTCCAATATACCAGCGGCCTATCATGAATTCCAAGATGTTTTTGACAAGAAGGCGGCAGATACCCTACCCCCGCATCGTCCCTACGATTGCCCCATTGACTTGCTACCGGGGGCTGAGATTCCTTTTGGCCGTATTTTTCCTCTTTCCGAGACGGAACTTGAAACTTTGAGGCATTATGTTGATGAAAACCTTGAAAAGGGATTTATCCGCCCTTCCTCTTCTCCCGCCGGTGCCGGCATTTTCTTTGTTGAAAAAAAAGATAAGACCTTGAGGCCATGTGTGGACTACAGGGACTTAAACAAAATTACTCTCAAAAATCGCTATCCGCTCCCCCTCATCCCCGAACTCTTCCAGAGGTTTCGTACAGCCCACATTTTCACCAAACTAGACCTACGTGGAGCTTACAATCTTGTCCGTATCCGAGAGGGGGATGAGTGGAAAACAGCATTCAGAACAAGATTCGGGCACTTTGAATACTTAGTAATGCCATTTGGACTATGCAACGCCCCGGCCACATTCCAACATTTTATAAATGATATTTTTCGGCAGTACTTGGACCACTTCGTTATCGTCTACCTCGACGATATTCTCATATTCTCAGCTACTCTGGAGCTTCACAGAACGCATGTAAAAAAAGTACTGGGCATCCTCAGAACACATGGATTGTATGTAAAAGCCGAGAAATGCGACTTTGAGAAGACGACAATCCAATTCCTTGGACTCATCATCACCACTAATGGGGTAGCTATGGATCCTCAAAAGGTGAAGGCTATCCTTGAGTGGCCGGCTCCATCTGATAAGAAGGGTGTTCAGAGGTTCATCGGCTTCGCAAATTTCTACAGGAGATTTATAAAAAACTTCTCTAGCATTGTAGTGCCTATCACCCAGTTAACCCGCCAACATACCAGATTCCAGTGGTCCGTAGAAGCACAAACTGCCTTTGATCAACTGAAGCTCCTCTTTACCTCTGCACCTATCTTACAGCATCCGGATCCTACCTTACCCTATGTCCTGGAAGTTGATGCCTCCGAAGTAGCCACGGGGCAGTTCTTTCCCAACGTCAGGGGCCCAAAGCCCTACTTCATCCCGTGGCCTTCTCTTCGCGGAAGATGAGTCAGCCGGAGAAGAACTACGATGTGGGGGATCGGGAGCTCTTGGCGATTAAGACTGCACTGGAGGAATGGAGATATCTCCTGGAGGGTGCCGTCCACCCTATATTAATCTTTACAGACCATAAAAACCTAGAATATCTCCGCACGGCCAAGCGACTGAGACCCCGGCAGGCTCGATGGGCTCTATTCTTTTCTAGGTTTAACTTCCATATCACCTTCCGCCCAGGGTCTAAGAATGGAAAAGCCGACGCCTTGTCCCGAATGTTCCCTGATACCCCGGAAGAGGTCTCACCCAGTCCAATTCTGGCCCCTCAAAATTTCCTCTTGATCCAGCCTGATTTAAGGATTTCAATTGAGCAGGCATCCACCCAGTGCACAGAGGCAGAAATCTCCTCTCTAAGAAGCCAGGAGGGGCTCCTTTGGCATCAAAACAAAATTTTTGTCCCACAGCAAGCCAGGCTTCAGGTTTTAAGAACTTTTCATGACCACCAATTGGCTGGCCACTTTGGGGTCCGAAAAACGACCGAACTGGTCCAACGGTCTTTATGGTGGCCCACTCTGAGATCCGATTGTAAGGAGTATGTCAATTCTTGCACAACATGCCAGCGGAATAAGGGGTCCAACGCTAAATCCTGGGGCCTGTTAAGGCCTCTGCCAGTCCCGGAACAGCCTTGGAAGAACATTTCATTAGACTTTATCGTGGATTTACCCCCCTCAGAAGAATTCACAACCATCTTGGTAGTAGTAGACCGACTATCCAAGATGGCACACTTCTTGCCAATGATGGGCACACCTTCCGCCATGGACACAGCAAAAACTTTCATCAAAGAAATAGTCAGATTGCATGGTGTACCAGACAGCATTGTGTCAGATAGAGGTGTTCAATTCACCTCTAGGTTCTGGAGGAACCTTTGCAAATTGCTGTCGATTGAAACATGTTTTTCCACAGCCTACCATCCCCAGAGCAATGGTCAAACGGAAAGGACTAACCAAACGCTAGAACAGTATCTAAGATGTTTTTGTTCCTTTTCTCAGGACGATTGGATTTCATTATTGCCCTGTGCAGAATTCGCATACAATAACTCTGTGCACGCTGCTACCAACCAGTCGCCCTTCTGGGCGAATTATGGCTACCATCCCTCATTTCTACCCAATATCATTCCCGAATCTTCAGTTCCGGCAGTTCAGGACAGAATAAATTTCATTCAAACCAATTATCAAATTCTCCAGGATACAATGCGGAAAGCCCAAGAAGGGTATAAGAAACAATATGACAAGAAAAGAAGAGGAAACCCTGCCTTTGAAGTGGGGGACAAAGTGTGGCTCTCATCTGCAAACCTCAAACTGCCATGTCCATCCCGAAAGTTGGGGCCAAAGTTTGTTGGGCCTTTTGAAATTAAACGCAAAATAAATCCAGTAGCCTTCGAACTTGCCTTACCTGAATCTTACAAGATCCACCCTGTATTTCATGTTGCACTACTTAAACATGCCATTTCTAGTTCTTTTCCAGGGAGAGAAGAAGTACCCCCGCCTCCAGTTCTGGTAGGAGACGAGACTGAATTTGAAGTGGAATCCATCCTTGACTGTCGACGGAGAGGTAGGACAATTCAGTTCTTAATTAAATGGAAAGGATATCCACCCGAGGAGAGCTCCTGGGAACCCGAGGCCAATGTACATGCCCCTAGATTCCTCCGAGAGTTTTGGGCTAAATACCCTGAGAAAATGGCCCAAATGGGCATCCGGAGGCTGCCCGTCAGGGGGGGGCACTGTCAGGGAATCAACAGAAGGAGAAGGGCTTTAAGACCCAGAATCTCTGTCAGGAGAAGGAGTTTAGGACCCAGTATCCCTGCCAGCAGGTCACATGGGCCTATATAAGGAAGTCTGCTAGTGTCTGCAGTTGCTGGTTTGTCTTCAGCTCTCCCTGTGTTCCTGTGTCCTGTATTATCTGCTGATCTGATCTCCTGTGTACCGACCCGGCTTGTTTTGACCTGCTCTTCCTGATCCTCTGGCTTGACCCTTTGGCTTGCACCTGACTTCTTCCTGCCTGCTCCCAGCATCTGACCCCGGCCTGGCTATTTGACTCTGCTTATCCTGCTCCCTGTACTAAGACGCAGCTTATCTTAGGTAATTCTGATCCTGGACTGTCTCTCTGTGAATGACCCCTGGCCTGGCACCCGGCTCCGCTATTCAGTTCTTCCACTGGACTCCTGGACCTTCCAAGCACGCCGGTCTCCGGCACCCGTGCTTCTGTGGGCACCACACCTGCTGTTCCACCTTCAGTGGTGTGCTGCGCTCGGCCGCAAGGGGAGCCCTCCCAGCATCTCGGCCTCCTACCAAGTTACTGACAGGTACTTATACTGCTTGCCTTTAAAAAATATATATTTACTGATGTATCAATGATTTTGAAGTTTCTCTTAAAATTCAGCTTTAACACAAATTTGACACCAACATTTAACCCTTAACCTTGCTCTCACATAATCGTGAAAATGAACACTTCACTTTGACTAAACTAAGCTGATTAAAACGTATCCCTAAATCTAGCTCCAACCTCAAACTTACCCCCTACATTAACCATTAACCTTTAGCCAGGGGTCAAGTCCTGGGGAAAAAAGTGTGGGAACTCCCACCCAAGATCCACTCGTCCACCAAAAAAAAATAAAAAATGATACTCTCATATGCACGAACGTTTCAAAAGTGGTATTTTTCATCCAATTTTCGTATTGTGTGTATGAAGCTTAACTGTTAGTACATAAAAAAACAATCCTCAATAAACATAAATACGGTAATTCTCTGAATAATCAGCATTCATTCAATTGTGCTTCCATGCAAATGTGAACATCGTGTTCTGATCTTTATTGGGGAATTTTATTTGTATATAGAGTGTTTATGTGGTGAGTTTACACTTTTCATTGAACAGAGTTTGGATAACACAGGGTTAAACGGAAAGGTCATAAATTAACTGCACATTATCTGGACAGAATGCTTGGGGAGATAGTGATGTGTTCCTGCTTAGGAGATGTATGTTAGCTCGGGGGGCTGCAAACTCTGCAGGGCTCCAACACACACTTGCTGCTATTCCAACCCTTTACATATTTCCACATAAACTTCCCTCCTGGCATTAAACTTTGCCAGGTATTGTGCTCAGCCTACCACCCCAAACTGATGTTCCTCCCTCAGCTCACCTCTCCCCCTGCATGTCCTGTGAGCAAAATAGCTGTGCTCCTCCTCTGGGTTCTCTCATCATATGGCACTGAAGATAGAGGAGGGGGGGATTCAGCGGGACACACAGAGCAAGTATGCAGGAGACTGGGGGGGATGGGGAGACAGAAAGTCAGGAGTGGCCCACGGGGAGGAGTGCATCACGAGAGGTCTGACTAAATACAATCTCTTAGCAGCAGGGACCTGATCTACCTGTCAGCTAGCTGTTATTGACAGGTAGATTGAAGCGGAAGCTGTCATGGGGACCCCTACTGGCAATGCCTGAATGGTCAGGTGTGCGGCACTTACTATTGCGAGCTGTGTCGGCAGCTGCTGGTGTAGCACCTGCCACACAGCTCGCATACTTCAAAGTCTTGCAGGATACGGCTGCTAACGGGAACTGAGTTCCTGTTGTGGAAAAAGTACAGGAACTCCGTTCCCATGCGTTCCCGCAGGACTTGAGCCCTGCCTTTAGCAATAAATGAATACCTTTAAAACCATTCTCATCTTGACCTGCAAAAATCTTAATGATAATCTTCACCAGGAACTGTGATGATCCACTGGGTTATTGGTTCTGCAATGGATTTTAAAGAGGTTAATATCTGATGTGTTTACAGGCATGGATAAAGTGGGTTGTGTATAGTACAATATGTAGTTTCTACACCAACCAGTTGACCGGGGTTGACTCTTTGTATATGGTCGAATTTGTTAGCAATAGGCTTACCCAGGTTGATATGTAGGAACAATGTACTAGAGGACATGTGATGTACAGGTTGATATAAAACATATATATATATATATGTATTGGAACAATTTTATATTGAGTGTTTTAAAGAGTAGATATTTTAAAATAAAAGAATAAAGATAAAAATTATTTTTAACAATATGTATGGGTACGTATAGTTCCTTAAATGTTCCCAATGGCCAGTTCCTCCTGTCATGGTGGTTTTCCAATTTAGTTTTTACTATAGATAATTTTTAATTTGGCTTTGCATCAGGGTCCTTGATATGCACACTTCACAAGGGGTGGATGTTGAGAGTAACAAAAATCCCACCTTCCAGTCCTTGAAAGGGCTTAGCTACTTAGGCTCCATGTCCATGCAATAAATCCATGAGCAAAGCACAGGTTTGCTTTACAGCAAACTTTTGGCCAGGCTATTGGCATTTAAGTGTTATATACTTAAAGTGGTGTTGCCACCAAAAAAAAAAAATTGCTTAAAAATCTTAAATAAATAAATAAATAAATAATTTTTTTTACTCACCTCTAAATGCCTGTTGCTAGGGGGTCCCTCGTAGTCTGCCACCTTCAGTGCCCGGGCACTGACATCACTTCCCCTCGGCGGCGCACAGTCATCTGGGACCTGTCACGTGTCCCAGATGACTGAGCGCCGTATCACGGCTCACAGCGCCGCTCGCGCATGCGCAGTGGGTGCCCGGCTGTGAAGCTGGGTGCCCACAGTAAAAATGCTGGCGCCGCGAGTGGAGCGGGGAACAAGGGGGGCCTCGTTCCCCCGCATCGCTGGACCCTGGGACAGGTAAGTGTCCGATTATTAAAAGTCAGCAGCTGCAGTATTTGTAGCTGCTGACTTTTAATATTTTTTTTTTCAGGTGGACTCCCTCTTTAATAAGCAGTGGCCTTGGTATTTGTAGGCACTGTTGAGAAATTCATCCTCAAGGGAAGCACTAGAGTTGTCCAAATCAAGTCTCTCATCTTACCCTGTTTGCTCCTCCCTCCCAGAGCACCTTCTCTGTGTTTAAAGTAGAGATTAGAAGCCTGGAAGGCAACAACGTTAATTATGAGGGGAAACTGAGTGTGCCAAGTCATTATTAGGGGAACTTCAGGGTTTCTGCTGTGCCTACAGAGGTCAGTGACAACTTGTTTGTAAGCTCATTTACTGCTTTTTAAAAAGTATGTTCACTTTAAACTAGCCACATGATTAAAAATGTATAAGTAATGCTCCAGTCAACATTGCCTTTTAAATATATGCAGACCTTTAAATATCCAATGTTGTATGCAAATATTAACCCCTAAAAAGCTCAACTTTTAGGATTAAATAAACTTTAATAAATAAACTTGGATTAATAATGCCACCTATCTCATTATGTTTCTCAAAGGGAGGCTCAAGAATCGGAAGGGGTTGAGGCCAATCTTCACTTTTAGATTTAGCTGTCTATATATTTGATGCCCTTATTTTTTTGATATGCAGTATTATTGAATAGTGAAAATATGTATTGCATATGCATTTTTTCATCCTACTGAGTCTAGATTGCCCTGGCTTATGGCAGGTCAACTTTAGTAAAATACTGTATATGTGCAAAAAAAGCCAAAAGTTAAAATAAAAATGTATCTCCTATTAAAATGTCTTTAAGGTTACATGTTTTGTAGTATCAACATATAGTTTCAATATGTCTTACAAATATAAAGAACATTGATGATATATATGCAAAGTGCAGTAATCCATAACAACTACAACAACCAATTACAAATGATCTTTTGGTGACCTGGCTACAATTACCCTATTTTTGGGGTTACTATACTTTACATGCTATTGGCATCACATATCTGTACCTTTTCTGTGGTAAAAACTTATGCTTTCATTTAATATCAATTAGGTCAGAAGAGGAGATGGTGGCTTTCATGCATCATATGGACTCCATATGGAATATATGTGGAAAGGATGTGATCCAGGCGTTTGATCTTTCTGAGTTTCACACCATCTGTGATCTTGGAGGTAACATTAAGATTCTGATTTATAAATTGTTGATGTTCTGCAACCCAAATAAGCAGAAAAAGAGCCACAATTAGAATAGTCTGAGTAAAATCTACCAAATGAAGGTTACAATACACATGACAGCAGTCAGCCCTGAAATGTATTTTCTTTTTTCTTCATTAAACTGAAGTTTACTTTAACTACTTGAGTAGAAGCCTGTATTACCCCTTCATTAAAAGGCCATCTTTCAGTTTCCAGTGCTATGTTAGTTTGACAATTACTCCATGCAATACTGTAACCCAAATTCATTTTATATAATTTTTTGAGACAGTTACTGTAGAGCTTTCTTTTGCTGGTATTTACAAACCCCTTGTTTTTTTACTGTATAAAGGAAATAAAAAAAAAAAAAAAAGGACCCTGCATTTACCATATCTGGTATACCACAGTACACAGAACATGGAAATGCAATTATTTAGTAAATATAAACTGCTAAATACCTTTTCTCATCAGCAGTATAAAGCAGTCTTGTGACTTCTATCAGTGTCCAGTCAAGCACTGGTTAAAGCTTGTAGGAGAAGTTTTCTAACTGTCCTATGAGACTGCAAGACCCTTGACCTTCTGGACAGCGCTGATTGGCCCTGTGTTCATCACCTGAATCCTCCCAAGAAATAAAAAATCTCTCTAGAATACACACCAAACTGAGCATGTGCAGTCTGACTCCATCGACTCTGTGTTATCAGGAAATTATTAGGGGACAGTGGAAAGAGGGGAGGATTAGAAAAGATAGGGTCAAACAGCCTTTTTACAAAATGCAAAGGTTTAACCCCTTAGGTTCCACAGTGAGTATAACAAGCATGCTTAACTTCATATACAGACTTATTTTACTGTAGTGAGTTTAACACTTTAAGTTCTGTTATTAAACATATAAAATAAAAATGCCAGGATGGACCAAAACCCACCAAACAGCCCATTTTTGGAAGTAGACACCACAAGGTGATCTCATTTCGGCACCCCCTTGCTCCAGTGGTCGTGGGTGGATTGTTGCTGACATCATCAAGCCCAGAGCAGGCTCCATAGACCTGGAACAGTCCACTGCTAGACCATGGGGTAGTGCCGTTTCCATAGGAACAAAGGGACAGATGAGTATAAGCTTTATCCTCACCTCTAGACAAAACAAGAAGTTGACCCGTGCAGCACAGCCCCACTGCATGGAAAAAAAATGTTTTGCCCATAGCCAGAAGCCAGTAGCTAAAGCAGTTGAAAGTTTCATATAGTAACTAGCCAAAAAAGTATACAAGCAGGTCCCCCTGGCAGGTGACTACCTGGTCTTCACCAGAGCACCTGATGGTGGAGATGGGTTTTGGGAGGAGGAGCAAGAAGTTTAAGATTCACCAGAAACAAGATATAAAGTACGGACGTCCAAGGGATCAGGCAGGGAGCTGTCCAGCATTTCAAGTGGCACAGTAAGAAGAGCTACCACCAGGCTAAACAGAGGTCCTGAGTTCAGATCTGAATCCTGTCAGGAAGATACTTGAGGTGAATGGTTAACATACAGCTCACATACTGTGGCAGGATTCAGATCATATATAAAGGAGAGAGAATTGAAACCGTTAAAAAAAATTATCCCAAGATTACTGTCCCTCACTAAGAATCTGCTAATGCCTGTGATCTGTAACTAATGAATGATTCATTCATTATTTCCTCCTTCTTCTCCTTCTACAGTTGTGAGTGGAAGGATTGGGCTCTACCATGTAAACAGTAGTACTGTTCACATTTGTGATCGTTGTGATTGCTCATCACAATGATTACAAGGTACAGAGCTACTCGGATCAGCTCTGTACAGTGGCTCAAATCACAGCCCGTAATGGGTGCCCAAGGGTGTTTTTCGATTGTTTGTTAATAAGTGGCAGAAATAAACATCCACAACTCACCATTTATAAACAAATGATGGTAGTGAACTTGTTTAAGAAATGTTAAAGAAAAAACATAAAAAATCACAGAAAAGAAAACAGAACAGAACAGGATCATGATACATATAGTTAAAGAATACACACACTGGAACAGGAAGAACAACTAGCAGCACTTCAAACATTCAAACACATAATAATTAGGGATGAGCCGAACACCCCCGGGTTCGGTTCGCACCAGAACCTTCGAACGGACCGAAAGTTCGCGCGAATTTTCGAACCCTATTCGTTATAATGGACGCGAACGTTCGAAATCAAAATTGCTAATTACAACGACCAATATGCATGTTAATGTCATAAAACAGGTTTGGGGACCCGGGTCCTGCCCCAGGGGACATATATCAATGCAAAAAGAACTTTTAAAAACTAACGTTTTTTTCGGGAGCAGTCATTTTAATGATGCATAAAGTGAAAAAAAAAGTGAAATATTCCTTTAAATATGGTACCTGGGGGGTGTCTAAAGTATGCCTGTGAAGTGGCATGTGTTTCCCGTGTTTAGAACTGTCCCTGCACAAAATGACATTTGTAAAGGAAAAAAAGAAGCCATTTAAAACCACTTGCGGCTTTAATGTCATGTCTTGTCCTGGCCGCCATATGGCTGAAAATCCTTGAGAAAAATGGCATGGCTACCCCATCACCCCCCCCCCCCCCCAGCCCCTTTGGGTCTTGTATGGATATTAAGGGGGACCCCGCACCCAAAATAAAACCCTATACCTACAACCCTATATACTCTGAACAGCAGTATATAGGTGGTGCAAACAAGACACGGACTGTAGGTTTGTTCTTAAGTAGAATCTGAACAGGTACATTATGAAGTGTAGCTCCATCCCAAAAAAATCTATTTTTAAGCTTTTTGGAGAACATAGGGAGGGGTTATCACCCCTGTAACATTTGCTGTCTTTGCACATCTGTTCAGAACATTTCACCTCACTTTCCGTCCCAATGACAAATGTTTTTGGAAAAGTGGGGTTTTAATTGAAACAAGGATTGGTGATAAAGCATCAGTAGAGAGGAGATACCTTTTTCCCAAATTAAATCTAACAGGATAGAATTTCCCTTCCTAGGGGTAGATTTCCTCTCACTTCCTGTTTTCTCTTTCCGTTTGCAAGTAGGAGTCGTTTGTAAGTTGGATGTTTGAAAGTAGGGGCCTGCCGTATATACTCTGCAGAAATTTGCCCTATTAGATGTTGGTGTAGCCACAACACTGTAAGCCCTCACAGTTACTCTTGGTGGGCACAGGAATGGGCCCTGCTGTGAGTTATTAGATCAAGATTTGTAATTGCATGCACCTGTTGAACAGGGCAGAAAAATTGGGCCTTTGGTGGTGGTGGTGGTGGTGGACGGTGTTGCCACAAGACTGTAAGCCCTCACAGTTACTCTTGGTGGGCGCAGGAATGGGCCCTGCTGTGAGTTATTAGATCAAGATTTGTAATTGCATGCACCTGTTGAACAGGGCAGAAAAATTGGGCCTTTGGTGGTGGTGGTGGTGGTGGTGGTGGACGGTGTTGCCACAAGACAGTAAGCCCTCACAGTTACTCTTGGTGGGCGCAGGAATGGGCCCTGCTGTGAGTTATTAGATCAAGATTTGTAATTGCATGCACCTGTTGAACAGGCAGAAAAATTGGGCCTTTGGTGGTGGTGGTGGTGGACGGTGGTGGACGGTGTTGCCACAAGACTGTAAGCCCTCACAGTTACTCTTGGTGGGCGCAGGAATGGGCCCTGCTGTGAGTTATTAGATCAAGATTTGTAATTGCATGCACCTGTTGAACAGGGCAGAAAAATTGGGCCTTTGGTGGTGGTGGTGTGGTGGACGGTGTTGCCACAAGACAGTAAGCCCTCACAGTTACTCTTGGTGGGCGCAGGAATGGGCCCTGCTGTGAGTTATTAGATCAAGATTTGTAATTGCATGCACCTGTTGAACAGGGCAGAAAAATTGGGCCTTTGGTGGTGGTGGTGGTGGTGGTGGTGGACGGTGTTGCCACAAGACTGTAAGCCCTCACAGTTACTCTTGGTGGGTGCAGGAATGGGCCCTGCTGTGAGTTATTAGATAAAGATTTGTAATTGCATGCACCTGTTGAACAGGGCAGAAAAATTGGGCCTTTGGTGGTGGTGGTGGTGGTGGACGGTGTTGCCACAAGACTGTAAGCCCTCACAGTTACTCTTGGTGGGCGCAGGAATGGGCCCTGCTGTGAGTTATTAGATCAAGATTTGTAATCGCATGCACCTGTTGAACAGGGCAGAAAAATTGGGCCTTTGGTGGTGGTGGTGGTGGACGGTGTTGCCACAAGACTGTAAGCCCTCACAGTTACTCTTGGTGGGCGCAGGAATGGGCCCTGCTGTGAACTATTAGATCAAGATTTGTAATTACACGCCCCTGTTAAACAGGGGCTGAAAAATTGTGCCTTAGGCATTGGTGCTGGTGCCACAACACTGCAACCCCTCACAGATACTGTACTCTGAGCACAGCAATGAGACCTGTTGCAAAGCATTGCCTAAAAATTGTAATTACACGCCCCAACAGGGGCTGAAAAATTGTGCCTTAGGCACTGGTGCTGGTGCCACAACACTGCAACCCCTCACAGATACTGTACTTGGAGCACAGCAGTCACACCTGTTGCAAAGCATTTTTTTAAAAAAAATTGTAATTACACGCCCCTGTTAACAGGGGCTGAAAAATTGTGCCTTAGGCATTGGTGCTGGTGCCACAACACTGCAACCCCTCACAGATACTGTACTCTGAGCACAGCAATGAGACCTGTTGCAAAGCATTGCCTAAAAATTGTAATTACACGCCCCAACAGGGGCTGAAAAATTGTGCCTTAGGCACTGGTGCTGGTGCCACAACACTGCAACCCCTCACAGATACTGTACTTGGAGCACAGCAGTCACACCTGTTGCGAAGCATTTTTTTTTAAAAAAATTGTAATTACACGCCCCTGTTATACAGGGGCTGAAAAATTGTGCCTTAGGCACTGGTGTGGTGGCATGGATCATTGAGGAGGAGGAAGAGGATAGTCAGTGAACATAACAGGACAGTCACTCAGCATCAGCATAGGCAGGCTTGAAGGGATGTGACATTATAAATTATTCAGTTATATCCGCTTCAGGTGCCTGGTAGCTGGTGGTGATCCAAGACTGATTCATTTTTATGAAGGTCAGTCGATCAACCGAGTCGGTGGACAGGCGCACCCTGTGATCGGTGACAAATCCTCCAGCAGCACTGAATGTGCGTTCGGAAAGAACGCTGGATGCAGGACAGGCAAGTAGCTCAATTGCATACTGTGCAAGCTCTGGCCAGTGATCCATCCTCAGGACCCAGTAAGCCAGAGGATTTTCGGTGGGAAAGGTGTCCAAGTCTGACCTTGCCCCTAGGTATTCCTGCACCATGTATATCAGACGCTGGCGATGGTTGCTGGAACCGATCATACCTTGGGGCTGCGGACTAAAAAATTGTCTGAACGCATCGGTCAGACGTCCACCTTCCCCACCGCTCCTTCTGCTACTGACCGAAGCCTCAGCAACTCGTCGTCCAGGACCAGGAGTTTGTAACCTCCCAGTTTCTGGGAACGCGTTGCACAGACCTTTCTGCAAGGCCTCCCTGAGATGTCTCATCCTCTGCTCCCTCTGCGACGGCAAGATAAGGTCCGCAACCTTACCCTTGTACCGTGGATCAAGGAGTGTGGCCAGCCAGTAATGGTCCCTCTCCTTGATCCGAAGAACACGAGGATCCTTCCGCAGGCTTTGCAGGATCAGGGAGGCCATGCAACGTAGGTTAGCTGAGGCATTCGGTCCGGAGTCTTCTGGGTCACTGAGGACGACATGATCGCCAGCCACCTCCTCCCAGCCACGTACAAGTCCACTGGTTTGTTGGGACTGTACATCATCCCTAAAAGACTGCTGCTTCTGATGCTGAGTGCCAGGCTCCACCTCCATGCTCACACAATCCTCCTCCTCCTCCTCCTCCTCCTCCTCCTGTGTGATGGGTGGGACAGAAGGAACACTGTCTGGATAAAGGGGGCCTTGAGAGGCAAGGAAGTCCTCCTCTTCCTGCCTCTGTTCTGCCTCAAGTGCCCTGTCCACTATCCCACGCAGCGTATGCTCCAACAGGTGGACAAGAGGTACAGTGTCACTGATGCATGCACTGTCACTGCTCACCATCTTCGTGGCCTCCTCAAATGGTGAGAGGACAGTGCATGCATCCCTGATCATGCTCCACTGGCGTGGGGAAAAAAAGCCAAGCTCCCCTGACCCTGTCCTGGTGCCGTAGTCGCAAAGGTACTCATTGATGGCCATCTGCTGCGTGTGCAGTCGCTGCAGCATGGCCAACGTTGAGTTCCACCTGGTGGGCATGTCATATATTAGGCGGTTCTTGGGCAGGTTCAGCTCCTTTTGCAGCTCAGTCAGCCGAGCACTGGCATTATAAGATCGGCGGAAATGCACACAGACTTTCCTGGCCTGTCTCAGGACATCCTGTAAGCCTGGGTACCTGCCCAAGAACCGCTGCACCACCAGGTTGAGGACATGAGCCATACAGGGCACATGGGTGAGCTGCCCCTGTCGCAGGGCGGAGAGGAGGTTGGTGCCATTGTCAGAAACCACCATTCCTGGCTTAAGCTGGCGTGGCATCAACCACCTCTCGGCCTGCCCCTGCAGAGCTGCCAGAACCTCTGTCCCAGTGTGGCTCCTGTCCCCCAAACACACCAGCGCAAGCACGGCATGGCATCTTTTTGCCTGCGTACTCGCGTAGCCCCTTGTACGCCTACGGAGCACCGCTGGTTCCGAGGACAGAGCACTCGAAGAGGCCATGGAGAAGAAGAGGAGGGGGTGGAGGAGAGAGGTGTGTCACAACCAGTAGTAGCATTTTGGAGGCGTGGTGGCGGAACAACCTCCAACACTACTGCACCTTGTCCTGCATCCCTCCCAGCTGCCAATAGAGTGACCCAATGGGCCGTGAAAGAAAGATAACGTCCCTGTCCATGCCTGCTGGACCATGAGTCAGCGGTAATATGCACCTTACCGCTGACCGCCCTGTCCAGCGAGGCATGGACATTGCCTTCCACATGCCGGTAGAGAGACGGAATCGCCTTCCGTGAGAAAAAGTGGCGTTTGGGAACCTGCCACTGAGGAACCGCACATTCAACAAACTCACAGAAGGGGGCCGAGTCTACCAACTGAAAAGGCAGCAGTTGAAGTGCTAGCAATTTAGCCAAGCTAGCATTCAACCGCTGGGCATGTGGATGGCTGGGAGTATACTTCTTTCGACGGTCCAGCAGCTGGGGCAGGGAAATTTGCCTGCTACAATCGGACGTCGGTGTACTGCAAGTACTTGGTTGTGACACACCTAATTCTACACCTTCAGTCCTCTCAGAGCAGCTTTCAGAGAGGACTGAAGATATAGTGGGGATGGAGATCCCAGCTGATGAGGAGCAAGGAGAGGTCCGCTTTGTTCTTTGGTGTGGGTCTTTTATGTGTGCTTGCCAACGAGCTGCATGGCAGGTCGACATATGACTGCTCATGCTTGTGGTGCCCAAGCGGCTGATGTTTTGGCCACGCGAGATACGCTTGAGACAAATATTGCAAATAGCAGTGGTGCGATCTGATGCACTCGTCTCAAAAAAGGCCCACACCAAAGAACTTTTGTGATAACGTGCAGAGGCAGCGCCCTGCACAGGCGGAGCTCTGCGGTGTGATACAGTTGGTGTGCTGGCCTCTAGCTGGCCTCCAGGGGGCATCCTGCCTCGTTGGACATGTGCCGCAGCATCCTCCTCCTCCTCCTCCTCCTCCTCTCTCCCTTCAGGCACCCAGGTGGAGTCAGTGACCTCATCATCCCCTCCCTCTTCACCACTAGAGCAAACCTGGCAGTAAGCTGCAGCTGGTGGAACATTACTGCCAGATTGCTGTCCTTCAGCATCCCCTCTCTCTGCGCGCACACTACTGCCTTCCTCAAGCTGGGTATCATCATCCGAGCCTTTGAATCGTTGGGCATCCTCCTGGAGCATGTACCCAACACTGTGCTCAAACAGTTCGGGGGACTCCTCAGGAGGACATGGTGGGTCTAGGGAAGGGGTGGCTGATGATGCCATTGAGTACGCATTGGCAGGTGCTCTGCCAGTACCCTGAGCCTGGGTGAGAGAGGATGAGGAGGATGAGGAGGGCTTGGTCATCCATTCTACCAAGCCTTCGGCATGATGCGGCTCAACATGTCCAGCTGCCGAAAACAAAGACAAGGGTGTCCCATGACCACGTGCTGATGACGATGCACGACCACGTCCACGACCAGCACTGTTGTCTCTAGAAACAGAGCCTGCTTGCCCTGTGTTCTTGCCTCGGGACGGTCTGCCTCTCCTTGGCGGTCTTCCAGCCATTGTAGTCGGTAGTGTATATTGTATAAAAAATAGAGCTCCTATGTGTGCTCACAACACACTGTAGGTCCTATGGGTGCTGACACTAACACACTATAGGTACTATGTGTGCTGCTGACAAGAAAATATAGGAGCTATGTGTGCTGCCACAAACACACTATAAGTCCTATGGGTGCTGCTGACACAAAGACACTATAGGTACTATATGTGTGCTGCTGACAAGAAAATATAGGAGCTATGTGTGCTGCCACAAACACACTATAAGTCCTATGGGTGCTGCTGACACAAAGACACTATAGATACTATATGTGTGCTGCTGACAAGAAAATATAGGAGCTATGTGTGCTGCCACAAACACACTATAAGTCCTATGGGTGCTGCTGACACAAAGACACTATAGGTACTATATGTGTGCTGCTGACAAGAAAATATAGGAGCTATGTGTGCTGACACAAACACACTATAAGTCCTATGGGTGCTGCTGACACAAAGACACTATAGGTACTATATGTGTGCTGCTGACAAGAAAATATAGGACCTATGTGTGCTGCCACAAACACAATATGGCTCCTATAAATCCCTGCCTGGGATGGGACAGAAGGTTGGGACAGAAGTTGGGGTGCAATGCTGTGCTAACAGCACTGCGATTGGTGTTACTGCTATGCTGTACTAACAGCACGCACACACCAGACTAATCCCCAGCAGCAGCTAATATCACACTCACTGTGCAATCAGCAGCAATGAATGATCAGTAATGATGAATGACTCAGGTAGCAATGGATTAGCAAAGAAATAGCAATCAAGCAAATCAATCAGCAGACTGCTCTCCCTAAAGCCGGAACACATGTGACCGGGGCCGACGGCGTGGCGGCCTTTTAAATGGTGGGGCGTGTACTAAAGCCCCTGAGCTTTAATTGGCTACAGGCGTCCTGCCTGTAGCCAATTATTGCTCTCCTAGTTTCCGGCGCTGTGATTGGCCAAGCATGCGGGGTCACAGTGCATGCTTGGCCAATCATCAGCCAGCAATGCACTGCGCCGGCCCGCAATGCATTGCGGGGCCGCTCGCATCACACGAATGTGATGCGAACGGCCCAAATAGTTCTGGGCTCGCGAGCGAGCGAACGCCCGGTGCTCGATTCGAACGTGGGTTCGAATCGAGCACCGGGCCCATCCCTTTGCCTACGACTGGACTACGTAGAGGCTAGTAGCCAATAGCTTTGGTCTTGTAATGTGATCTGAGCATGCGTGGCACTTTGTCCGTCGGAATTCGCTACACACGATCGGAATTGGTGTGATCGGACTTTGTTGTCGGAAAATTGTTAGAGCAGGAGATAAAACTTTGTCCGTCGGACAATCCGATGGAAAATGTCCGATGGTGCCTACACACGGTCGGAATTTCCGACAACATTGTCCGATAGGACAGAATCCATCGGAAAATCCGACCGGCTTAAGTGATAACGGTCACCAGGATAAATAGGAGTGAATCTCTCTAACAAAAGCAGAAATAAAAACCTGACAAGAATACCTATCTCTTCCAACTCTATCCAGAACTGAAAAAAAGGCCTTTAGTTTAGTTTTTACTTTAAAGCTTATATCTCCAGGCCTAAATTAAATAATTAACATTCCACCCCTGCTTTAGCTAATGAACAATATATTGTTCATTTTACTAGGGAGTGATCTAATACAGAGGAATATTTACCCTAATCCACAGTCTCATGGTTTTGTTTCCAGTCTGTTTCAGTTGTAAGGACCAGTTCCCTGAAGCTGCTTCTCTCGCTGGTCCCTAAGAAATCTTCTCACCACCCTGAGATTTGTAGATACCCAGCTAGAGGAAGATATGTTTCTGCCTCATTTAGTCTCCCTACTTAAAAACTGTTGAGTTAAATTATCGCCCACATAGGGATTGTATTGTTTTCAATTAGCTGGTCAACTCATAGATTTCTAATGCCGCGTACACATGGTCGTAGTTTCCGATGGAAACAGTCTGATGGGAGCTTTTCATCGGATATTCCGACCGTGTGTATGCCCATCTGTCTTTTTCTGTCGGCATTTCCAACGGACTTTAGATTGAGAGCCTCTTCTTAATTTTTCCAGCCGAAAAACTTTCTATCGGAAATTCTGATCGTGTGTATGCAATTCCGACACGCAAAATTCTCGGAAACAATTTGACGCATTGTCAGAAGCATTAAACTTCCCTTTTACAGTGCCGTTGAATGTGTTGTATGTCGCGGTGTTATTGACCTTCGGAATTTGGTGTGACCGTGTGTAGGCAAGACAGTTTGAGAGGAATTCCGTCGGAATTCCGATGGGAAAACCATAAGAGCTTTTTCCGACGAGATGTTAACATGAGGTTAGGTCAGCATGCAGTGCTGGTCTCTAAATATTGCAGTATGACTTTACAGGTTTGTGCAAATATATGCATCAACAACTTCTATTTTTAAAGTAAAATGTTGAAATAGTTTAGTTAGCTTTTTGTACTGTTTAGCTAGAAATAAGGGTGAGTGAAATTACATAGGTTGGGTTTGAAAACTGCTTTGTGAACTTTGCTTGTAGCTTACAAACTTCAATCAAAATTGGTGAACCCCACTGAAGTCTATTGGCAAATATAGTTATGTAATTCTGCCTATTTGTAGGGCTAATAAGCAACCAATTGTCAAACAAAAGGCATGGGAATCTGGATACTGCCATAGGGGGCATGTATAAAATGTTGTGCCAGAACTTACCAAGTACCAACAAAAAGAAAGACACTGTAAAGGATTGTTGTTAGGCCAGTTTCCCAGCTGAGGCCTATTTTCAGTGATAGCAGGGCTGAGACCCTACTAACCACCCCTCATAGTCACTAGTTTTTCAGGTCTCTCTCCCATTTTGTCAGAAATCATACGCTTACACATTTATGAAAGACCTCTCTATTCTCATTGGTTCCAGGCTTAGTCCGCAGATGGTCACACTGAACATCTGAGGCTCATGTGACATTGGGGCCCAGGTTGCAGGCGCAACCAGCCAGAGGAACCTTTTCTACTAGCGCCGAGCAGGCCAACCCTTCTCTATTAGGACCTCACTCATTCCCAACCAGAAGAATTTTTATATCCCCAGTCCCCAAGTATTGGCTGTAAAAAAAGTCTTGCTAGCAGCATCTTTGGAGCGGTGAAGGAGCGGTGTATTCACCGCTCCTTCACCACTCCTACCCATTGAAATCAATGGGGAAGCACAACTATACCGTCGGATCCATGGATCCATTGGTGCTGATATTTACCAGATGGTATTATATGCCACTGAAAATTCATGCTACCTATCCTCAGACTTAACCTCACTGTTTCTGTGGCTGCCTCCAACCAGGCTCCTATGTGCACATATTTTGGGAGTGTGAAAAGATAGCTTTGGTGTGGTAAGAGCTTTTCCACTTGTCTTCTCAGTTGACAGGTAAACAGATCACCTTGACTAAAGCTGATTGCTTGTTATTGTCTCACATTCCTGACCTTTCGAAACCAATGGAACAATTGACTTACACTCTCCATGTTGCAATGCATTGGGTAATTGCCTACCACTGGAAGTCTTCAGATATCCCATTTTCTCAAGTTGTTGCTACAATGGATGCAATTCTGTTGATGAAGAAAATATTTTACTCTATACAAGATTCGAAATCCCAATCTGGCACCAAATGGGACCCATGGTTTCTATACCGTTTGCCTTCTACTGACTTAATGGTGAATTTCAGTCACCTTGTTTATGGCATAATACCTTTTGCCATATGCAATACTCTTGTATTTTTCTCTTTATTGGTTTCATGGGTGACTATGATGGTGCCTGTTTCTAACTTTTTATATGTCTGCACTGTGAATAATTCTATATATATATATATATATATATATATATATATATATATATATATATATATATATATATATATATGTTTATTTATTTTTTTTTATTTATTTTAAAATTTTTAAGGCAGATATATACTGATGGTTTGTATTTTTTTTTTTTTTGCTGCCTTTGTATGCAAAAAATGTCTGCTGTAACATTTTGATATGCATTTTTCTGGATGCATTTAAATAAAAAGTTTGTATCCAAAAAAAAAAATAATAATAATAATAATGTCTATTTTCTGCTTTGTTAATATTTGACAATGTCTTTTTCTTTTTCTGTTTTTTTTAACCAAAGGAGATTTCTTTGAAGATGCCATTCCCGAGGCAGACCTATATATTTTGGCCAGGATTATCCATGACTGGACAGAAGAGAAAGGCCTGCAGCTGCTGAAAAAGATTTACCAGTCCTGCAGACCTGGTGAGCTCATTGTATAAGGATGGCAATTCATAAAGTGTTTTGTAACTGTTTAATGAACCATAATTTATAGAATAAAATGCGCTGTCATTGCAAAACTAAAGTAAATATAGCTTTACCTTTTCTATTAAGAAGATTCCTGCCAAAGCTACTGGTATCTAAACTGATTACATATCATATTGCATATCAAAGCTATTTCAGAAAAAGCCCAGTAAAAAGAAAATACTATCCACGTCTCAATGATTTTAACAGCTGTACAGAATTGAAAAATATTAAAAAAATTAGGAGCCATTCATTTTCCTCAGTGTGCTATAGCTGTCAGTGACAGGAGAAGGTACAACCACAGAATGCCTTTCACCGATTCCCAATCACTTAAATACAGGTTTGGCACATAGAATCGATTGTTCTGTTTAGCTTAGAAGATTACTTTATTTACAAGCTACTCTGACCTCCCAGTTTCCACTCCAAGTTGGGCAGGAACAGAGCCAAGAACTATAGCAGGAAGGAATAATCATTGGGTCCTCCAGAAATATAAGAAGTTGGAAGGTGACTTGAGACTGTAGCTATAACTGATGTATCTATTTTAGGTAGATCCGGCCTGTCACATTGGTGCTTTATGGGTCATCTGCAGCCCTCTCGCTCCTTCTCTGCTGTCCTCAGTGGTTTAGGATTAAAAAAAATACAAACCCAGCTATTAAAGTGGTTGTAAACCCTTACAAACCACTTGGACCTACAGGTAAGCCTAGATTAAGGCTTAGCTGTAGGTCAAAGAAATATCTCCTAAACCTACACGGCACCGCTGGTACGCCGCTCTCAACGGCGATATGCCGCGAGTGGTGGCTCCCGTGCGGAGTGACGTCATTGCGGTGCCGTCGAATGACAGCGCCGGAGCCGCGAGACCCACCAAGAAGATGGAGGCTCCGTACACAAGGGGACAGCGGTGACTTCGCTGGCTCCTGTGTCAGGTAAGTGACACATAATGGACTACTATGCGATGCATAGTAGTCCATTATGCTTTACCTTTGCAGGGAAACAAAGAGGAAGTAAACCCATTAGGGTTTACTTCCTCTTTAAGTTACATTTCCTTTTTTATAATTGTGAATCATTCAGGAAATCCTTTATGGGACCCTTTATCTAGGAATAAATATAGCAAGTTGCAATGTTGACTATAATGTTGAAACTAAAGTTTAGCTAAAAACATTTTTCTCTCTACAGCTTTAGTTACATTACTTACTGTAATGAAGTATAACCCATGATGTGCAAGCTGTTGGATTCTGTAAAAATGTTCAAAAGGGGCTGCCCTGTCCTCTTCCTGCTGCTGACCTTCTGGCACTGTAGGGGTTAACAGCTTCAGGTCCTTGGACAGCTGCACTACAGATGGTCTGATGGGGACACGCCCCCCTCCTGCCCTCTCCTCCACTGGGAGAAGTTATTTCACTGAGTATAATGCCTGTAACATGATCTGTGAATGGGAGAGGCAATCCTGTGACTGGTTGACTCTCCCCCAATCATGGATCATGTTACTTTTCTCAATGGATGAGAGGGCAGAAGGTGGGCATGTCCTCTTTAGACCATATGTAGTGCAGCTGAGCCCAGACACCCACAACTATTATCTCACGCAGTGCTGGGAGTTCATCAGCAGGAAAGAGACAGGGTAGTCCTGCAGTAAAGATTTCTAAAGAATTCAGCAGCCTCCGCAACATGGGATATACTTCATTACAGGTAAGTAATGTAACTAAAGTTGTAGAGAAAAAATGTTTTAAACTAAGCTTCACCTGTAAGTTCTGAAGTCCCATAAACCTTTTTGGGCATTAAATTGGTGTGGTCCTAAATAGACACAATGCGGTCCCTTATTAAATTAGGGTCTATTCACACTACTGTGCTGGGTAACAGGCATGCGTGCGCGTGTGTGCGCACATGCGTGCATGTGTATGTATATGTATGTGTGTATAAAAATATATATATATACACTGATGTGGACTAGAAGGCCTGGCTCGCAGTCTCCACTCTAATTAATCCCAAAGGAGTTCTATCAGGTTGAGGTCAGGACTCTGTGGAGGCCAGTCAAGTTCCTCCACCCCAAACTCGCTCATCCATGTCTTTATGGACATTGCTTTATGCACTGGTGTGCAGTCATGTTGGAACAGGATGGGGCCAATCCCATGAAATGAGCATGAAATTGTCCAAAATGTCTTTGTATGTTGACGCCATAAGAGTTCCCTTCACTGGAAATAAGGGGACAAGCCCAACTCCTGAAAAGCAACCCCACAATATAATCCCCCCTCCACCAAAGGATTTGGACCAGTGCACAAAGCAAGGTCCATAAAGACATGGATGAGCAAGTTTGGGGTGGAGGAACTTGACTGGCCTGCACAGAGTCCTGACCTCAACCCGATAGAACACTTTTGGGATGAATGAAAGTGGAGACTGCAAGCCAGGCCTTCTCGTCCAACATCAGTGTCTGACCTCACAAATGCGCTTCTGGAAGAATGGTCAAACATTCCCATGATTCCTAAACCTTGTGGACAGCCTTCCCAGAAGAGCTGAATCTGTTATAGCTGCAAAGGGTGGGCCAACTCAACATTGAATCTTACAGACTAAGACTGGGATGCTATTAAAGTTCATGTGCGTGTAAAGGCAGGCGTTCCAATACTTTTGGTAACATAGTGTGTATATACTGTATACTGCATATAGACAGGCTGATGTTGTCAGCAGTGAAGCATGCACAAGACAGGGACACTCAGGAGCAGTTCAAGCAATTTATCCTGTACTTTATTTTGGCAAGGCAGCAAACAGTTTCAATGCAGGAGGGCTTTGTAAAGCAAGTCTATAGCATAACATAAACAAAGCACTGTACAAACTAATAACTCTAAATGATCAAGAGTCAATTTTTCCTTTCTCTTTTTCTGTAGGCACTGTCAGGGCCGTCTTTATCTCAGGGCAAACGTGGCAGCTGCCCTGGGCCCTGTCATTATTGTGGGGCCCAAAGCAGCTGCTCCCTAAGCCCGCAAATTGTTTTCCCGGTGTAGCTGAGCAGACAACAGTCAAGAGTGGACTGACCATTTGAACACTGTTTGTGGCCAGCAGGGGGCCCCATAAGTGGCTCTTGGTTTCTTTATTGGGTTGCCATGCCATCCGGCGGAACAATAAAAAGCCGGCTGCGTCCTTCCCACCTGCCTCACACAAACTACCAGCCCAGACTCCCTTTCGCGGTCCCCATCTGTGTGCATTATGGCAGTCGTGTGATCAGCGGTCGGCCGGACTCTGGAAAACCGCCAGGGAGGTTAAAGCAGCTGCAGTGTCTTTTCTCCCTCCGATTTCTTCTCCCTCTGGTGATGTCTTCCTCCTCTGGTTCTTCTCGCTGCGCTGATGTCTTCTTCCTCTGCTGTTTCTTCCTCTGGTTCTTCTCTCGATGCTAGCTCCCGCTGTAAATGTTAGCCCTGGCATGTGCCATTACTTATATAGCCATAGGGCATGGTCATTCGCTGACGTCATCCGGAGACCCTACCCCCTTGTAACGTCAACACCCCATCATGCCCTGGGCAGTGATGTCACAAGGGGGTGGCGTATGAATTTTGGGGGGGGCCCACGCCAGGTTTTTTTTTTTTGTTTTTGGCAAGGGGTTCCTCAAGATTCATACCAGACTCAAAGGGCCTGGTATTGTTGGGATCAAAGTCGGATCCTGTTCATTGAAGTCAGACATGAAGTCGCAGGGCAAAGTCGGATCCACAGTATGAAGTCGCCGGGCAAAGTGGTATCGACAGTCATATGACTGGCGTGTTGTACCAGTGTGAACCTGGCCTTAGTGCTGTAAAACACTTTTTGACGGATATATTGTTTTTTAAAAAATGTTATACAGGTAATTACATCAAAACAATGAGTGATAAATGAGGAGGAAAGAGGGGCACAGGCAGTGGTGTATTTAGGTTTTGTGCTGCCCTAGGCCTGACTAAACTTGTGCACCCCCTAATTGAAATTTTCAATGTCACATCCCTTCCTGTTTAAGACCCACCCTGTCATCTGTAAACCACACCCCTTCCTCTTTAGGCCCCACCTCTTCCTCTCTGTACATTAAAAGTGGGTACCAAGTGCAGCCTCACCAGTGCCCATCAATTCAGCCTCACCAGTGCCCATCAATGCAGCTTCACCAGTGCCCATCAGCGCAGCCTCATCAGTACCCAATAAGGGTCTCCAATTGCATTCTAACCATACCAAATTATGTGAGCAGACTGCAGTTCCTCTTTAAGCACCCGTTCATATTGTCGGACTGTATTGCCAGTTTGAAATTGTGCGAGTTCAGCTGAACTCACACGATTTCTAACCCGCATCAGTGTGAACCTAGGCTGAATGTAGTCAGCAGGATGGGTAATAAAATCCAGACTGATCTATGATCAGAAATTACACTTTTCTTATGCCAGAAGGCAGCATTAGCCATACAGGTAGCTATGTACGGTTAACCACATATAGACCCCTTTCACACTGCCAGCGGGCCGCGTCAGCGGTAAAGTGCCGCTAGTTTTAGCGGTGCTTTACCGTCGTTTTAGCAGCCCTTTTTCGGCCACTAGCAGCACACTTTTAACCCCCGCTAGCAGTCGAAGAAAGGGTTAAATGCGCCCGAAAAGCACCTCTTCTGAAGCGCTTTGCAGGCATTCATTTCAATGGGCAGGGGTGGTGGAGGAGCGGTGTGTACACCGCTCCTAAACCGCCCTAAAGATGCTGCTCGCAGGACTCTAACGTCCTGCCAGCGCAGCGCCCCAGTGAGAAAGCACTCGGGCTCTCACACTGGGGCTGCAGGGGAGGCATTTTTCAGGCGCTTTGCAGGCACTATTCCTAGCCCTTTAGCACCTGAAAAACGCCTCAGTGTGAAAGGGGTCTTACAAGCAGACACCAGGTGTCAAATGCCATCGATTCCAGAAGCACCAGCCTGCAGATATTGAGCTGTAAAGAGTTAACCATATGTGTAAGCAGCAATGTACATGTGTCCATTGATGCAGAGAAGAAAATCACAGTCCTCTTATAGCACCAAGGACACAGAGGGTTAATTATCAGAAAGTAGTCCCTATTTCAGATAATTGGGAGATGGGAGAAACAAAGTGAAAGCTGGAGCACAGATAAGCTGTGAGGTTTGCAAGGAGAGACAGTGAGGATGATCTGTATCTTAGTTACTCTCACCGCCTCCAGGATATGCAGAATGTAGCTGGGTCTGCCAGCTGAAGCCACAATCCGACCAATCCATGTGCACCTGCTGGAATCACAACACAGGAGGCTGACCAGTTCTCTCTCTGTTCTCCTGTCTGTGTGGAGGGGAGGGGGAAACTGAACACACACTCTGCTCTATGAGAAAAACAAATGAACACATATTTCAAGATGGATACATAGAAATAAATAAGACAATAATGTGGTCTCCAAGTCCCACAAGCGGCATGATAAATTTATCAGGACATGGTGAATATCACTGTAGCATCGATTGTAGCTCGACGCGTTTCGTGGATGCATTTCCACTCATCAGGAGCTGATGCGACAGAATCCTGTGAAATGTATAAATATAGATATAATGAGCCACACTCATATAATGAGTGATAAAAAGGTTAAAAGAAAACTTTCCAAACGCACTTACCAAGCCTGGCGGTGAGTGCGGCATGCAGTGAACGGCATGCAGCGGGTCAGAGGTATCGACTCCAGCACTGCTGTCACATGCAGACCACCCCCACCTCCAGGTGCGCCATAACATCACCCTATGCTGCCACTGTAGGTCACGCCGCCTCAGCTCCGGCGGTGGAGTCGATACCTCTGACCCGCTGCATGCCGTTCACTGCATGCCGCACTCACCGCCAGGCTTGGTAAGTGTGTTTGGAAAGTTTTCTTTTAACCTTTTCATCACTCATTATATGAGTGTGGCTCATTATATCTATATTTATACATTTCACAGGATTCTGTCGCATCAGCTCCTGATGAGTGGAAATGCATCCACGAAACGCGTTGAGCTACAATCGATGCTACAGTGATATTCACCATGTCCTGATAAATTTATCAATCTTCCATTCAATATGATTATACTTTATAATGTGACCATTATTATGATTACGAACATAAGTACCGGCATGCCGCTTGTGGGACTTGGAGACCACATTATTGTCTTATTTATTTCTATGTATCCATCTTGAAATATGTGTTCATTTGTTTATACTCTTGCATCATGTTTATTCTTTGTGATTACTACATGTTTATATATGAATTAACTCTTTTACTGTGCTATATATCTGTGATCAATAAAATTACTTTACTACTACCCCCGCATTCTCAACCGTTTAATCTAAAGTCCCAAACTCCCCCTTGATTGTACCAAATATAGGGATGGAGGTGCTTCCCCGCACCTCATTTAAAGTCCCAAAACTCCCTCTTTTTGCTCTATGAGAAAAGCTGCAGCCAGCAACCTCGGCAGTGAGTGAATGGACTGACTTGGGAGGAGGGGCTTATTTCGTGCGGAGGCTTCCCCCCCCCGCAAAGTGCCGCCCTAGGCCTGGGCCTTGTCGGCCTAGTCCAAAATACAGCACTAGGCAGAGGGACTTTGTTCCGAAGAGGAACAGTCCTTCCATACCAAATACATTTTTTGGCTTTAGATGTATATTAATATGTGAGTGTTAATGCACAAAACAGGGGTGAAGGGGTCCCAAAAGGTTCAGGGCAGCTGACATGTAGGTACTAAACATATCAAAAACAATGAAAAAGGAAGGGGAATGTCTGTTACCACCAGCTGAGTCAAATGTTTCTGTTCTTTTCCTTATCTGCACTACAACAGGTACAGTGGAACCTTGGTTAACGAGTAACGCAGTTAGCGAGAGTTTTGAAAGATGAGCAACTTTTTAGAAAAAAATACTGACTCAGTTTGTGAGAGTTGTCTCGCAAAACGAGCAGAATTAAAGCTAATTTGGTGTGCAGTACCACACTTGGCCAGAGGTACGGGGGGGGGGGCAGTGATACTTGGAATGGTTCGGAGCCGTTCGGAAATACTTGTAATTACTCAGAAATACTTGGCAATACGCCATTCCCAAGTGTTTCCGAGCCCTTCCGAGGGTTCTCGAGTATTTATGAGGCTCTCCGGCGCGCCCCCCCCCCACCCCTGGCCACATGCGGTATTGCATGCAATAGAAGTCAATGCGGAACTAATTATCTTTGTTTCCATTGACTTCTATGGGGAAACTCGCTTTGATATGCGAGTTTTTTGGATTACAAGCATTCTCCTGGAACGGATTATGCTTGTAATCCAAGGTTCCACTGTAGTATATTTTCTCTTGCTACAAGCAACACACTTCTTTCCCTGTTTTTTTTGTTTTTTTTTAATCAAATGTTCAATATTTTACATGTCATGTTAGTAATAAAAATTGTTCCATTTTGTTCTATAAAGGAGGTGCGGTTCTGCTAATTGAAGTCCTCTTAAATGAAGACAGAAGTGGCCCACTGACTTCCCAGCTGTACTCACTGAACATGTTGATACAGTCAGAAGGCAAAGAGAGGACGCCATCTGAGTATAAAAAGCTCCTTACAGACTCTGGCTTCAGGGATATTCAATTCAGTGCAACTGGAAAGATATATGAGGCCGTAATGGGAAGAAAATAAGTCCAAGTGTCGATTTCCTGTTTCTAGCTACGGTTTGCTATGATTGAGCTGTAGTATTAATGCAGTTTTTTTTTTTTAGCACTAATAAACATGTTATAGTATTAATGCTGATCTAAACTGTGTGTGTTATTTCCTTTATATCCTGCAAATGAGCATGCTGCAATTAAAGGATGTTTTTCTGGATAGCTGGGAAACAGTATCCACTAGATGTCAGCAGAGTTTCACTTTTATTCTGTACTTAGACGCCAATACAGAAGAGAATACCTAGGAGAGCTTTTGTTTTTAGGATAAGGAGCGTGTTAAAGAAAATTTCCCTGTTGTCAGTTTGTACCTAATACATGTCTACTGATATAAAGCTGGCGTAAAACCAAAAACATTCACATTGTCAAATAATATCTATCCTTGGTGTAAACATTTTATTCTGTTTTGGATTTAGCAGGGCGGGCTTAGAACCTCTCTCAGGTTTTATTGTTAAATAAACATGAATTTATATGTAGCCAAAATGTATTTTTTCTTTTTATATGTAGTACGGATAGGTTAGAAACTTTGTTAGCTGTTTATTGGCTAATTACTCAACCACCCTCACCGGTAATTCTTATGGCCCGTACACACGATCCGAATATCGTACGAAAACAATCGTCCGAGGAAGGATCGTACGATTTTCGGATCGTGTGTACACTACTTTCACCAGCTGATCACGACCGTTCATCCGATCGGGCATGCACGATAATTTTCCTCGTACATTTCCCGATCGTACGATTTTCGGTTAGTCAGTATAGTTTTCGTCCGAAAATTCAATACAAATACGTTACTTCACATGACATCACTTCCGATTTATTTTTTTTTCTGTCGTACGAGAATTTTCGTGACTTTATTTAGCTATTCGATCGCCACTTGCGACTATTAAGCGAAATCGCCCGTACGATCGGTCGTACAATATTCGTGTCGTGTGTAAGGGGCATAATTCACCAAAAACAGACTGGAATCCTCTACAATTTAGTATTGCACAAGAGATTAAGCTAATAGGGATTTTAATAAAGGTAAAATCAATCACTAAAAGCGGTAGTAAAGTCCACTTTGTGATTTTTACCTACAGGTAAGCCTATAATAAGGCGTATCTATAGGTAAAACAAATGTCTTCTAAATGTGCACTGTTTCAGAGATATTCATCCTGGATGCAGCCAGTGATGTCACCAGTGCATGCGCTCTGAATGTCCAGCATACCGTGCTTTGTGCCAGAACCGACTTCATTGCAGCCCCCGGCCACTCAGCCGGAGACCGCGAACCCGGAAGAAAGACTGGGGGAAGATGGAAGCCCTCTCAGCAGTGACAGCGCACCACTGGAAGGCTTCATTCTAAGGGAAGTATTTCATAATGTGCTAGTATGTCATGCGTACTAGCACATTATGCAGATCCCTTACAGGTGTTTTTTTTTTTTTTTTAAACTGCCGCTTTTAATATATGCATAGTTGCATGTAGAACAAAATACTAATGCATAAAGTACACTCAGACCAACATACATGTTTCCATATCCCACATATGAGAAAGGGGGGAAAAAATATTACACAACAATGTCAATAAATGGGACAAGTTCTGAGAGGTAGCATTAAAGTACATTTTTTTTTTTTTTTTATTTCGGATTAGGAACGGGAAGCATAAAACCGCTGTCTTTTTTTTTTTTTTTTTTTAGCCAGCACCTCTATGTTAGCCTATGTGCCCATGCAAACATAGACACACATAGACGTTTACAGGCTTAAAAAAAAAAAAAATCACCACAGAAGAGGAGCTGTAGAGCAAAAAAAAAAAAATGCATGCTGCTCGTAAACGCATCTAGACATGTTTAGTGCTTGAGCATTCATTTATTCCAATGGCCAGAATAAATTAATAGTCTGGCCAAAGGAATCCATTAATGCTCAAACAGTTGACGCGGTTAGACGCCAGTCAGGAATAAGAAGCATCCAGAGGAGAAAATCAAACACCCCGTGTGCCTTGTTCTGTTCTTCTAGTTTAGATCAAAACACACAATTACTTCCAGCATTTAGAAATCTGCCACAGTCATATGTAACAGTCCATTAAGGCACCATTAGGACATATATCAGGGATGCTTAGCCAATGGAGTCCTCCATATACAACCGTCAGTGTTGGTCATCTTACTTTAAAAAAGTAATTAGTTAAGTTACAAATTACTTCTCCCAAAAAGTAATTGCGTTAGTAACTCAGTTACACATTGGAAAAGTAATTAGTTACGCAGCAAAGTAACTGACTTTTTTTTTAAAATATTCTATACGTGTAACTAAGGGGCGGGTCTAGTATTACTGTAACCAAGGGGCGCATTTATTATTATTGTTATATATCGTGTAACCAAGGGGCTGCTCTATTATTACTCTAACCAAGGGGCAGATCTGTTATAGCGTGTAAGCAAGTGGCGGGTCTATTATTATTATATCGTGTAAGGGGCGGATGGCTACAGAAGAGGGCGAATGTTAAATTAATGGGCAAAGCTCGATATATAACAATAATAATAAATGCGCCCCTTGGTAACAGTAATACTAGACCCGCCCCTACACTCAGAGCTGTTTAGGTTCGGCAATTTTCGGAAGCTCCATAGTCCTTCGTACTGCGCAAGCCCTGCGCCTGCGCAGTACAGGGGTCCTTATCCGGCGGGGGGAACTCTTTCGGCAGGACACCGGAATTACACTACTGCCATCTAGTGGCGGTAGATGTAATTGGGGTAACTAAGCCAAAGTAATGGGAACTGAGTTACCATGAGGGGAAAAGTAATCAGTTAGATTACTCATTACTCTCTAAAGTAACTGCGTTAGGTAACTCAGTTTATTTTAACTCAGTTACTTACATCACTGACAACCGTACAGAAAACACACAGGAGGGCACAAATGCCTAATGAATTACCAGAGATTTCATGTTGTAAATGTGGAAGATGGAAAAATGGGTACTTACAAAGGTAAAAGGCATTAAAGCCACAAGACACTGTGAAGTGCAGGAATGGCATAACCCATCAAACGACTCCGCTAGGCTGGCGAGCTGATGCGTTTCGTGGGGAGTGCCTCCTTTTTCAGAGCTAAGCTGAGCTCTGAAGAAGAGGGCACATCCTTGAAACACGACAGGTCGTAATATATTATATTACTCCACAGTTAATCACTCCCCCATCCCTACTACTATGACTGCATTACGATGTTTGGTGCACCTTTACCCTTAGAACCGTACTCCAATGGCTCCATGCCTAAAATGTATACCAGAGCTGTGCTAGCCACTTGATGTCGAGTGTTACCAGGGTCTGCCATAGGAGGCTGCAGTTGGTATTTTTAGCCCAACACATACTGTATAATAGGGTCATTTTAGACAGGAGACAATTAGCCTTTCAGCATGTCTTTGGACTGTGGGAGGAACTAAAGTAACCAGAGGAAATCCATGCAAGCACAGGGAAAAACATGCAAACTCCATGCAGATATTCTCCAAGCTTCTTAAATGCTTTCTATGAAGGGCCATTTAGCAGGAAAATTTGTGCACACACATTTCTGTAGCAACTACATCTAATGAGTGCCGAGACTTCTATACTATTATCCTGTAGAATACAAAGAAAAAAATTCTCCAAAACCAACAAATTGTTGACATTTGTTTGATGTGTAGGTAATATATATAATATAAAAATAATATATATAATATATAGAAGTCTCCCAAATTTTATATTATTTCAGAACATTCATAGGCATGCTGCATGCAAGTGCAGAAGAAATTGAATATACAGTATCTGGTTGCTGGATGGATAGCCAATCGTATTGTTGGTACTGTATAGCAATGTGTCAAGAGTCCTGACCAAAACAAGAGTTGATCATACATACTATAAATGGGCAAGTAGTTTATATTTTCAAAGACAAGAGTAGTCCGGGCATCCTCAGGCAGTATCAAAGTATATGAGGGGGAAACATGGGAGTCCAGAAGTATGCATACACAATCAATGTAAAAAACATCAAGGTTGCACAAAACAGTGTCAAGAATCCTACACAAAATAAATAAATAAATAAATCCTGTGCGCTGCTTTACGCACAACCAGAAGAAAACGTGTTAACAATAATAAAAACTGTGCTTGGATCTTTCACACATCCCACACTCTCATATCAATGGCAATAAATGAAACTGTATATAATATATGGTGCCGCGCTCCACTATATGATACGTATTACAGCATATTCTAACAGAACATACTCCACATAAATGTATACATATCCCAATCGACAAACCTTGAGTACAAAAACATATATAAAGTATTAAAATAACAATTAGAATACATGAGTGCCATCCCATAAGTGAAATCAGGTCCTTAGTGTCTTAAACTGAAGTGACACTATATATGCACAGTTCACAGTACAACGGCTCATTAACATTAAAGAGACAGTACTCCCTATACCACTGCCTATAGTAGAAAATCACTAATAATATAAAATGGGGCTGGGGAGACCACAATCCAAAGAAAGGGGGGCCCAATTAGTGCCCCCCTTTTACCATTGTTCTCTGATGGCAAAGGTGGGTGATCCTTATTCCTGGAAAGAGAGGCATTCATGCAAAGATAGATGAGCACTGCACTATTAAGGAATACATTCTGGATACTGTGATGATGACTCCCCACAGGGAGCATGTTCATGATGGCCTGGGCTCACAATAATTAGGTTGGATGATGCTGGGTGTCCTTTAACCCAGAAAGGAGTGGTGCTGGATCAGAGATCAGCAAGATTGGGGTGGAGGAGGGCAGCAACAGAGAGGAAGTGAGTGTTGCAGCAAAACCAGCATTTTTTTTTCTACAGCTGCAGGGCTACTTATTTTTAAAATATAATGTAAAGTAAAGTTGGGCTTTATTGTGCATCCATAATTACATTTATTGGGTTGATTTAATAAATAAATAGAGAATGTTCACCTAGCAAAGTGAATGTTTTCTTGGATTAGAGAATAATTTAAAGCTGTGTTTGCTCAGAATACCCTAACCTAAGTGAGCATTCTCTAAAACTTTAGGCTGGATTCACACTATGTGCGGCTGTGGGGCACAACAGGGGGTCCAATGCATCTCAGTTCACCGTTTCAGGTCCGAATTAGAATTCAGAAGGGTCCTGTGCATCTTTGGCTCCATTTCAGGTCCGAATTCAGGCAAAAACCTGAAATGGAGCCAAAGATGCACAGGACGCTTCTGCAGTGCGCTCCGTGGCTGCCTCGGAGATGTGTGAATTGGCTCTATGGAGAGCCAGTCACACTCTCCTGTCATGCGAATTGGATGCAGGGAAACCTGCATCCAATTCCCATAAATGTGAACCCAGCTTTAGGATGCATTGTATTATTACTTTCAGGTTCTTTCCTCACTCGTTTTACCAAATGCAGCATTGTGAGTAGGGATGAGCCGAAAACACCCCCGGGTTCGGTTCGCACCAGAACCTTCGAACGGACCGAAAGTTCGCGCAAATTTTCGAACCCTATTCATTATAATGGACGCGAACGTTCAAAATCAAAATTGCTAATTACAACGGCCAATATGCATGTTAATGTCATAAAACAGGTTTTGGGACCCGGGTCCTGCCCCAGGGGACATATATCAATGCAAAAAGAACTTTTAAAAACTAACGTTTTTTCGGGAGCAGTCATTTTAATGATGCATAAAGTGAAAAAAAAAGTGAAATTTTCCTTTAAATATGGTACCTGGGGGGTGTCTAAAGTATGCCTGTGAAGTGGCATGTGTTGACGTGTTTACAACTCTCCCTGCACAAAATGACATTTGTAAAGGAAAAAAAGAAGCCATTTAAAACCACTTGCGGCTTTAATGTCATGTCTTGTCCTGGCCGCCATATGGCTGAAAATCCTTGAGAAAAATGGCATGGCTACCCCAAGGGGGACCCCGCACCCAAAATAAAACCCTATACCTACAACCCTATATACTCTGAACAGCAGTATATAGGTGGTGCAAACAAGACACGGACTGTAGGTTTGTTCTTAAGTAGAATCTGAACAGGTACATTATGAAGTGTAGCTCCATCCCAAAAAAATCTATTTTTAAGCTTTTTGGAGAACATAGGGAGGGGTTATCACCCCTGTAACATTTGCTGTGTTTCCACATCTGTTCAGAACATTTCACCTCACTTTCCGTCCCAATGACAAATGTTTTTGGAAAAGTGGGGTTTTAATTGAAACAAGGATTGGTGATAAAGCATCAGTAGAGAGGAGATACCTTTTTCCCAAATTAAATCTAACAGGATAGAATTTCTCTTCCTAGGGGTAGATTTCCTCTCAATTCCTGTTTTCTCTTTCCGTTTGCAAGTAGGAGTCGTTTGTAAGTTGGATGTTTGAAAGTAGGAGCCTGCCGTATATACTCTGCAGAAATTTGCCCTATTAGATGTTGGTGTAGCCACAACACTGTAAGCCCTCACAGTTACTCTTGGTGGGCGCAGGAATGGGCCCTGCTGTGAGTTATTAGATCAAGATTTGTAATTGCATGCACCTGTTGAACAGGGCAGAAAAATTGGGCCTTTGGTGGTGGTGGTTGTGGTGGACGGTGTTGCCACAAGACTGTAAGACCTCACAGTTACTCTTGGTGGGCGCAGGAATGGGCCCTGCTGTGAACTATTAGATCAAGATTTGTAATTACACGCCCCTGTTAAACAGGGGCTGAAAAATTGTGCCTTAGGCATTGGTGCTGGTGCCACAACACTGCAACCCCTCACAGATACTGTACTCTGAGCACAGCAATGAGACCTGTTGCAAAGCATTGCCTAAAAATTGTAATTACACGCCCCAACAGGGGCTGAAAAATTGTGCCTTAGGCACTGGTGCTGGTGCCACAACACTGCAACCCCTCACAGATACTGTACTTGGAGCACAGCAGTCACACCTGTTGCAAAGCATTTTTTTTTTAAAAAAAATTGTAATTACACGCCCCTGTTATACAGGGGCTGAAAAATTCTGCCTTAGGCATTGGTGCTGGTGCCACAACACTGCAACCCCTCACAGATACTGTACTTGGAGCACAGCAATGAGACCTGTTGCAAAGCATTGCCTAAAAATTGTAATTACACACCCCAACAGGGGCTGAAAAATTCTGCCTTAGGCACTGGTGCTGGTGCCACAACATGCAACCCCTCACAGATACTGCACAGCAGTCACACCTGTTGCGAAGCATTTTTTTAAAAATTGTAATTACACGCCCCTGTTATACAGGGGCTGTAAAATTGTGCCTTAGGCATTGGTGCTGGTGTCACAACACTGCAACCCCTCACAGATACTGTACTTGGAGCACAGCAGTCACACCTGTTGCGAAGCATTTTTTTTTTAAAAATTGTAATTACACGCCCCTGTTATACAGGGGCTGAAAAATTGTGCCTTAGGCACTGGTCTGGTGGCATGGATCATTGAGGAGGAGGAAGAGGATAGTCAGTGAACATAACAGGACAGTCACTCAGCATCAGCATAGGCAGTCTTGAAGGGATGTGACATTATAAATTATTCAGTTATATCCGCTTCAGGTGCCTGGTAGCTGGTGGTGATCCAAGACTGATTCATTTTTATGAAGGTCAGTCGATCAACCGAGTCGGTGGACAGGCGCACCCTGTGATCGGTGACAAATCCTCCAGCAGCACTGAATGTGCGTTCGGAAAGAACGCTGGATGCAGGACAGGCCAGTAGCTCAATTGCATACTGTGCAAGCTCTGGCCAGTGATCCATCCTCAGGACCCAGTAAGCCAGAGGATTTTCGGTGGGAAAGGTGTCCAAGTCTGACCTTGCCCCTAGGTATTCCTGCACCATGTATATCAGACGCTGGCGATGGTTGCTGGAACCGATCATACCTTGGGGCTGCGGACTAAAAAATTGTCTGAACGCATCGGTCAGACGTCCACCTTCCCCACCGCTCCTTCTGCTACTGACCGAAGCCTCAGCAACTCGTCGTCCGGGACCAGGAGTTTGTAACCTCCCAGTTTCTGGAAACGCTTTGCACAGACCTTTCTGCAAGGCCTCCCTGAGATGTCTCATCCTCTGCTCCCTCTGCGACGGCAAGATAAGGTCCGCAACCTTACCCTTGTACCGTGGATCAAGGAGAGTGGCCAGCCAGTAATGGTCCCTCTCCTTGATCCGAAGAACACGAGGATCCTTCCGCAGGCTTTGCAGGATCAGGGAGGCCATGCTACATAGGTTAGCTGAGGCACTCGGTCTGGAGTCTTCTGGGTCACTGAGGATGACATGATCGCCAGTCCACTGGTTTGTTGGGACTGTACATCATCCCTAAAAGACTGCTGCTGCTGATGCTGAGTGCCAGGCTCCACCTCCATGCTCACACAATCCTCCTCCTCCTCCCTCCTCATCCTCTTCCTGTGTGATGGGTGGGACAGAAGGAACACTGTCTGGATAAAGGGGGCCTTGAGAGGCAAGGAAGTCCTCCTCTTCCTGCCTCTGTTCTGCCTCAAATGCCCTCTCCATTATCCCACGCAGCGTATGCTCCAACAGGTGGACAAGAGGTACAGTGTCACTGATGCATGCACTGTCACTGCTCACCATCCTCGTGGCATCCTCAAATGGTGAGAGGACAGTGCATGCATCCCTGATCATGCTCCACTGGCGTGGGGAAAAAAAAGCCAAGCTCCCCTGACCCTGTCCTGGTGCCAAAGGTACTCATTGATGGCCCTCTGCTGCGTGTGCAGTCGCTGCAGCATGGCCAACGTTGAGTTCCACCTGGTGGGCATGTCACATATTAGGCGGTTCTTGGGCAGGTTTAGCTCCTTTTGCAGCTCAGTCAGCCGAGCACTGGCATTATAAGATCGGCGGAAATGCACACAGACTTTCCTGGCCTGCCTCAGGACATCCTGTAAGCCTGGGTACCTGCCCAAGGACCGCTGCACCACCAGGTTGAGGACGTGAGCCATACAGGGCACATGGGTGAGCTGCCCCTGTCGCAGGGCGGAGAGGAGGTTGGTGCCATTGTCAGAAACGATCATTCCTGGCTTAAGCTGGCGTGGCGTCAACCACCTCTCGGCCTGCCCCTGCAGAGCTGCCAGAACCTCTGCCCCAGTGTGGCTCCTGTCCCCCAAACACACCAGCGCAAACACGGCATGGCATCTTTTTGCCTGCGTACTCCCGTAGCCTCTTGTACGCCTACGGAGCACCGCTGGTTCCGAGGACAGAGCACTGGAGGAAGAAGAAGAGGAGGGGGTGGAGGAGAGAGGTGTGTCACAACCAGTAGTAGCATTTTGGAGGCGTGGTGGCGGAACAACCTCCAACACTACTGCACCTTGTCCTGCATCCCTCCCAGCTTCCAATAGAGTGACCCAATGGGCCGTGAAAGAAAGATAACGTCCCTGTCCATGCCTGCTGGACCATGAGTCAGCGGTAATATGCACCTTACCGCTGACCGCCCTGTCCAGCGAGGCATGGACATTGCCTTCCACATGCTGGTAGAGAGATGGAATCGCCTTCCGTGAGAAAAAGTGGCGTTTGGGAACCTGCCACTGAGGAACCGCACATTGAACAAACTCACGGAAGGGGGCCGAGTCTACCAACTGAAAAGGCAGCAGTTGAAGTGCTTGCAATTTAGCCAAGCTAGCATTCAACCGCCGGGCATGTGGATGGCTGGGAGTATACTTCTTTCGACGGTCCAGCAGCTGGGGCAGGGAAATTTGCCTGCTACAATCGGACGTCGGTGTACTGCAAGTACTTGGTTGTGACACACCTAATTCTACACCTTCAGTCCTCTCAGATCAGCTTTCAGTGAGGACTGAAGATATAGTGGGGATGGAGATCCCAGCTGATGAGGAGCAAGGAGAGGTCCGCTTTGTTCTTTGGTGTGGGTCTTTTATGTGTGCTTGCCAACGAGCTGCATGGCAGGTCGACATATGTCTGCTCATGCTTGTGGTGCCCAAGCGGCTGATGTTTTGGCCACGCGAGATACGCTTGAGACAAATATTGCAAATAGCAGTGGTGCGATATGATGCACTCGTCTCAAAAAAGGCCCACACCAAAGAACTTTTGTGATAACGTGCAGAGGCAGCGCCCTGCACAGGCGGAGCTCTGCGGTGTGATACAGTTGCTGTGCTGGCTTCTAGCTGGCCTCCAGGGGGCATCCTGCTTCGTTGGACATGTGACGCCGCATCCTCCTCCTCCTCCTACTCCTCCTCTCTCCCTTCAGGCACCCACGTGGAGTCAGTGACCTCATCATCCCCTCCCTCTTCTAGAGCAAACCTGGCAGTAAGCTGCAGCTGGTGGAACAGTACTGCCAGATTGCTGTCCTTCAGCATCCCCTCTCTCTGCGCGCACACTACTGCCTTCCTCAAGCTAGGTATCATCATCCGAGCCTTCGAATCGTTGGGCATCCTCCTGGACCAACACTGTGCTCAAACAGTTTGGGGGGACTCCTCAGGAGGACATGGTGGGTCTAGGGAGGGGGTGGCTGATGATGCCATTGAGTACGCGTTGGCAGCTGCTCTGCCAGTACCCTGAGCCTGGGTGAGAGAGGATGAGGAGGATGAGGAGGGCTTGGTCATCCATTCTACCAAGCCTTCGGCATGATGCGGCTCCACATGTCCAGCTGCCGAAAACAAAGACAAGCGTGTCCCATGGCCACGTGCTGATGACGATGCACAAACACGTCCACAGCCAGCACTGTTGTCTCTAGAAACAGAGCCTGCTTGCCCTGTGTTCTTGCCTCGGCACGGTCTGCCTCTCCTTGGCGGTCTTCCAGCCATTGTAGTGTATATAGTATAAAAAATAGAGCTCCTATGTGTGCTCACAACACACTGTAGGTCCTATGGGTGCTGACACTAACACACTATAGGTACTATATGTGTGCTGCTGACAAGAAAATATAGGAGCTATGTGTGCTGCCACAAACACACTAGAAGTCCTATGGGTGCTGCTGACACAAAGACACTATAGGTACTATTGGTGTGCTGCTGACAAGAAAATATAGGAGCTCTGTGTGCTGCCACTAACACACTAGAAGTCCTATGGGTGCTGCTGACACAAAGACACTATACGTACTATTGGTGTGCTGCAGACAAGAAAATATAGGAGCTCTGTGTGCTGCCACTAACACACTAGAAGTCCTATGGGTGCTGCTGACACAAAGACACTATACGTACTATTGGTGTGCTGCAGACAAGAAAATATAGGAGCTCTGTGTGCTGCCACTAACACACTAGAAGTCCTATGGGTGCTGCTGACACAAAGACACTATACGTACTATTGGTGTGCTGCAGACAAGAAAATATAGGAGCTCTGTGTGCTGCCACTAACACACTAGAAGTCCTATGGGTGCTGCTGACACAAAGACACTATACGTACTATTGGTGTGCTGCAGACAAGAAAATATAGGAGCTCTGTGTGCTGCCACTAACACACTAGAAGTCCTATGGGTGCTGCTGACACAAAGACACTATACGTACTATTGGTGTGCTGCTGACAAGAAAATATAGGAGCTCTGTGTGCTGCCACTAACACACTAGAAGTCCTATGGGTGCTGCTGACACAAAGACACTGTACGTACTATTGGTGTGCTGCTGACAAGAAAATATAGGAGCTCTGTGTGCTGCCACTAACACACTAGAAGTCCTATGGGTGCTGCTGACACAAAGACACTGTACGTACTATTGGTGTGCTGCAGACAAGAAAATATAGGAGCTCTGTGTGCTGCCACTAACACACTAGAAGTCCTATGGGTGCTGCTGACACAAAGACACTATACGTACTATTGGTGTGCTGCTGACAAGAAAATATAGGAGCTCTGTGTGCTGCCACTAACACACTAGAAGTCCTATGGGTGCTGCTGACACAAAGACACTGTACGTACTATTGGTGTGCTGCTGACAAGAAAATATAGGAGCTCTGTGTGCTGCCACTAACACACTAGAAGTCCTATGGGTGCTGCTGACACAAAGACACTGTACGTACTATTGGTGTGCTGCAGACAAGAAAATATAGGAGCTCTGTGTGCTGCCACTAACACACTAGAAGTCCTATGGGTGCTGCTGACACAAAGACACTATACGTACTATTGGTGTGCTGCAGACAAGAAAATATAGGAGCTCTGTGTGCTGCCACTAACACACTAGAAGTCCTATGGGTGCTGCTGACACAAAGACACTATACGTACTATTGGTGTGCTGCAGACAAGAAAATATAGGAGCTCTGTGTGCTGCCACTAACACACTAGAAGTCGTATGGGTGCTGCTGACACAAAGACACTATACGTACTATTGGTGTGCTGCTGACAAGAAAATAGAGGAGCTCTGTGTGCTGCCACTAACACACTAGAAGTCCTATGGGTGCTGCTGACACAAAGACACTATACGTACTATTGGTGTGCTGCAGACAAGAAAATATAGGAGCTCTGTGTGCTGCCACTAACACACTAGAAGTCCTATGGGTGCTGCTGACACAAAGACACTATACGTACTATTGGTGTGCTGCAGACAAGAAAATATAGGAGATCTGTGTGCTGCCACTAACACACTAGAAGTCCTATGGGTGCTGCTGACACAAAGACACTGTACGTACTATTGGTGTGCTGCAGACAAGAAAATATAGGAGCTCTGTGTGCTGCCACTAACACACTAGAAGTCCTATGGGTGCTGCTGACACAAAGACACTATACGTACTATTGGTGTGCTGCTGACAAGAAAATATAGGAGCTCTGTGTGCTGCCACTAACACACTAGAAGTCCTATGGGTGCTGCTGACACAAAGACACTATACGTACTATTGGTGTGCTGCTGACAAGAAAATATAGGAGCTCTGTGTGCTGCCACTAACACACTAGAAGTCCTATGGGTGCTGCTGACACAAAGACACTGTACGTACTATTGGTGTGCTGCAGACAAGAAAATATAGGAGCTCTGTGTGCTGCCACTAACACACTAGAAGTCCTATGGGTGCTGCTGACACAAAGACACTGTACGTACTATTGGTGTGCTGCAGACAAGAAAATATAGGAGCTCTGTGTGCTGCCACTAACACACTAGAAGTCCTATGGGTGCTGCTGACACAAAGACACTATACGTACTATTGGTGTGCTGCTGACAAGAAAATATAGGAGCTCTGTGTGCTGCCACTAACACACTAGAAGTCCTATGGGTGCTGCTGACACAAAGACACTATACGTACTATTGGTGTGCTGCAGACAAGAAAATATAGGAGCTCTGTGTGCTGCCACTAACACACTAGAAGTCCTATGGGTGCTGCTGACACAAAGACACTATACGTACTATATGGATGGGACAGAAGGTTGGGACAGAAGTTGGGGTGCAATGCTGTGCTAACAGCACTGCGATTGGTGCTACTGCAATACTGTACTAACAGTACGCACACACCAGACTAATCCCCAGCAGCAGCTAATAACACACTAACTGTGCAATCAGCAGCAATGAATGATCACTAATGATGAATGACTCAGGTAGCAATGGTTTAGCAAAGAAATAGCAATCAAGCAAAGACAGAATCAGCAGACTGCTCTCTCCTAAAGCCGGAACACATGTGACCGGGGGCCGACGGCGTGGCGGCCTTTTAAATGGTGGGGCGTGTACTAAAGCCCCTGAGCTTTAATTGGCTACAGGCGTCCTGCCTGTAGCCAATTATTGCTCTCCTAGTTTCCGGCGCTGTGATTGGCCAAGCATGCGGGGTCACAGTGCATGCTTGGCCAATCATCAGCCAGCAATGCACTGCGCCGGCCGTGCCGGCCGCAATGCATTGCGGGGCCGCTCGCATCACACGAATGTGATGCGAACGGCCCAAATAGTTCTGGGCTCGCCGAGCGAGCGAACGCCCGGTGCTCGATTCGAACGTGGGTTCGAATCGAGCACCGGGCCCATCCCTAATTGTGAGTGATTTAGCTCTCTTTCTAGGACACCTTTCAATCACTTGACTTCCAGTCTCATCTGCAGCCATGCCTACTAATGGCATGGCTGTGATTGGGCAGTGCAGCATGTGACCCAGCCTCTATATATAGTCCAGACACACAGCACACAGCGTCATTCTGCTATAGACAGGTTCCTGTGCTGCTGAGAGGATTTTTGGAGTTAGTGTGATTCAGTCAGTCAGGCAGTCAGCATTCCTTAACTTTGCTTCTAATTAGTTAGATCAGTGAGCAATCTACATAGCTAGAGTAGAGTAGGGAGTTTCTTTAGTAAGGAAGAGAAAGAGGCAGAGAGAATTATTGAAGAGATTCCTAAATCAATTGTACCCTGGCTGGGGTGCCATGAGGCCAGTGCCAGACAAAATATAAAAGTTTTACCTGCAAGCTCAGTGCACCATTAGGACCAACACTGCATATACTAAGAGATACACCATAGTCTGTGTGTATTCTGCTATTGGAAAAACATTGCATAAAAATTTAATTTTGCTTTTTTTTTTTTTTTTCCCAATAGCATTTTCTGCGTGTTCATACATACATCATACATACACGCTTTAGACACTTTCCGTGTATTCTGATATTGCAAAAACATTGCAAAAAACTTTAATTTTGCTGTGTTTTTTTTCTTCCCAATAGCATTTTCTGCGTGTTCATACATACACGCTGTAGACACTATCCGTGTATTCTGATATTGCAAAAAGATTGCAAAAAAATTTAATTTTGCAGTGTTTTTTTTCCCCAATAGCATTTTCTACGTTTTCATAAACGCTTTACATACTGTCTGTGTATTCTGATATTGGAAAAACATTGCAAAAAAAATTAATTTTGCTGTGTTTTTTTTCCCCAATAGCATTTTCTGCATTTTAAACGCTTTACATACTGTCCGTGTATTCTGATATTGGAAAAACATTGCAAAAATTTTTAATTTTGCAGTGTTTTTTTTCCCCAATAGCATTTTCTGCGTTTCATAAACGCTTTACATACTGTCCGTGTATTCTGATATTGGAAAAACATTGCAAAAAAAATTAATTTTGCAGTGTTTTTTTTTCCCCAATAGCATTTTCTGCGTTTTCATACATAGACGCTGTAGACACTATCCGTGTATTCTGATATTGGAAAAACATTGCAAAAAAAATTTATTTTGCTGTGTTTTTTTTCCCCAATAGCATTTTCTACGTTTTCATAAATGCTTTACATACTGTCCGTGTATTCTGATATTGGAAAAACATTGCAAAAATTTTTAATTTTGCAGTGTTTTTTTTCCCCCAATAGCATTTTCTGCGTTTCATAAATGCTTTACATACTGTCCGTGTATTCTGATATTGGAAAAACATTGCAAAAAAAATTAATTTTGCAGTGTTTTTTTCCCCCAATAGCATTTTCTGCGTTTTCATACATAGACGCTGTAGACACTATCCGTGTATTCTGATATTGCAAAAACATTGCAAAAAAATTTAATTTTGCAGTGTTTTTTTTCCCCAATAGCATTTTCTGCGTTTTCATAAACGCTTTACATACTGTTCGTCTATTCTGATATTGCAAAAACATTGCAAAAATATTTAATTTTGCAGTGTTTTTTATTCCCCAATAGCATTTTCTGCGTTTTCATAAACGCTTTACATACTGTCCGTGTATTCTGATATTGGAAAAACATTGCAAAAAAATTTAATTTTGCAGTGTTTTTTTCCCCCCAATAGCATTTTCTGCGTTTTCATACATAGACGATGTAGACAATATCCGTGTATTCTGATATTGCAAAAACAATTTGCAAAAAAATTTAATTTTGCAGTGTTTTTTTTCTTCCCAATAGCATTTTCTGCGTTTTCATGAACGCTTTAGACACTATCCGTTTATTCTGATATTGGAAAAACATTGCAAAAAAAATTTAATTTTGTGTTTTTTTTTTCTTCCCAATAGCATTTTCTGCGTGTTCATAAACGCTTTAGACACTGTACGTGTATTCTGCTATTGACAAAAACACCCATTTAGGGCGAGATCATACATTTTGGAAATATGAGGAGATCATCAAAAAGGGGACGTGGCCCGGGTCGTGGTGCTGCTGGTTGCGCTCCTGTTGCAGGGAGAGGACGTGGTCGATCTGTGCCAGCTACACGCACTAGTGAAACACCTTCCTCAGGTGCGAGTAGGCGACAGAGCCTGCAGCGGTATTTTGGCGCGCCTAATGAGGCTGTATGAATGTTGAGGCCAGGACAAGTACAGGCGATAGTAGATTGGGTTGCTGACAGTGCCTCCGGTTCCTTCACATTGTCTCCCACCCAGTCTCCTGATGAAAGTTAATAATTTTTTCCAGAAAGTGCGTATTCTGGGGTATTCCTACCATATGTGCGGCATCGTGCCGTTGAGTTTCTGAGGTTCTTAATGACTTCCTGTACCTCTTCTGCTGAGAAATTTTATTTTTATTTTTTATTTTTTAATGTTATTTTAAGTTATTTCCCTATCCACATTTGTTTGCAGATCACTTGCCATGCTCTTAACAACATTTTGTTGCCATTTGCAGCCCTCTAGCCTTTTCCATGACCTTTTTACAGCCAGTTTAGTGTTCAAAAGTCTGGGTCCCATTGACTTCAATGGGGTTTGGAGTTCGGGGTCAAGTTCGGGTCAAGTTCGGTCCCGAACCCGGACTTTTTCCCAGGTGACCTATTGCCATCTAAGAATGAGACTTTCCTACTTCTCAGGAGTGATGAATCAGCAAGGATTTCTGTCCTTAGTACTGTAGAGGTGGGAGTAGAAATGCGTAATAATAATAATAATAAAATCATCATATAACACATAAAGTATCTCACAAAAGTGAGTACACCCCTCACATCTTTGTAAATATTTTATTATATCTTTTCATGTGACAACACTGAAGAAATTACACTTTGCTACAATGTAAAATAGTGAGTGTACAGCTTGTATAACAGTGTAAATTTGCTGTCCAATCAAAATAACCCAACACACAGCCACTAATGTCTAAACCGCTGGCAACAAAAGTGAGTACACCCCTAAGTGAAAATGTCCAATTTGCGCCCAAAGTGTCAATATTTTGTGTGACCACCATTATTTTCCAGCACTGCCTTAACCCTCTTGGGCATGGAGTTCACCAAAGCTTCACAGGTTGCCACTGGAGTCCTCTTCCACTCCTCCATGATGACATCACAAAGCTGGTGGATTTTAGAGGCCTTGCGCTCCTCCACCTTCCATTTGAGGATGTCCCACAGATGCTCAATAGGGTTTAGGTCTAGAGACATGCTTGGCCAGTCCATTACCTTTACCCTCAGCTTCTTTATCAAGTCAGTGGTCATCTTTGAGGTGTGTTTGGGGTTGTTATCATGTTGGAATACTGCCCTGCGCCCCAGTCTCCAAATGGAGGGGATCATGCCCTGCTTCAGTATGTCACAGTACATGTTGGCATTCGTGATCCCCCCAATGAACTGTAGCACCCCAGTGTGAGCAGCACTCATGCAGCCCCAGACCATGACACTCCCACCATTATGCTTGACTGTAGGCAAAACACACTTGTCTTTTGTACTCCTCACCTGGTTGCCACCACACACGCTTGACACCATCTGAGCCAAATAAGTTTATCTTGGTCTCATCACACCACAGGACATGGTTCCAGTAATACATGTTCTTAGTCTGCTTGTCTTCAGCAAACTGTTTGCAGGCTTTCTTGTGCATCATCTTTAGAAGAGGCTTCCTTCTGGGATGACAGCCATGCAGACCAATTTGATGCAGTGTGCGGCGTATGGTCTGAGCACTGGCAGGCTGACCCCCCCCCCCCCCCCACCCCTTCAACTTCTGCAGCAATGCTGACAGCACTCATACAGCTATTTCCCAAAGACAACCTCTGGATATGACGCTGAGCATGTGCACTCAACTTCTATGGTTGATTATGGCAAGGCCTGTTCTGAGTGGAACCTGTCCTGTTAAACAGCTGTATGGTCTTGGCCATCATGCTGCAGCTCAGTTTCAGGGTCTTGGTAATCTTCTTAAAGCCTAGGCCATCTTTATGTAAAGCAACAATTATTTTTTCAGATCCTCAGCGAGTTCTTTGCTACTAGGTGCCATGTTGAACTTCCAGTGACCAGTATAAATTTAACACACCTGCTCCCCATTCACATCTGAGACCTTGTAACACTAACGAGTCACATGACACTGGGGAGGGAAAATGGCTAATTGGGCCCAATTTGGTGTAATCACTTTTGTTGCCAGTGGTTTACACCAGTGGTCATCAACCCTGTCCTCAGAGCCCACTAACAGGCCAGGTTTTATGTATTACATTGAGGGAGATGCAGACTAGAATACTGAAATCACTGAGCAGCAAATGATATCACCTGTGATGTATTTCAGTTATCTTGCAAACCTGGCCTGTTAGTGGGCCCTGAGGACAGGGTTGATGACCACTGGTTTACACTGTTATACAATCTGTACACTCACTACTTTACATTTTAGCAAAGTGACATTTCTTCAATGAGGGGTGTACTCACTTTTGTGATATACTGTATGAGTCTAACACAGAGATAACACATAGTTCCAATACTTCCTAAAAATTTCACTAGAACAATAATAAATAATCAGAACAATAAGTAATAATCAGAACAAGCTAGTGCCAAAAATGGCTAACACAGCTGTGATTGAAAGACTTAGTCGTGTTTCATTGGAAACTGTGGAGAAATGGATACTAGCCTTGGCCTTTTCCACTCTTATGCATATAACTACAAATCATTAGGCAAAGAACAGTGAGCACTCGGAGATGGAAAGCAGCTGGCATAAAAAGGTGACAGAACCTCATAAACGACCACAAAAAAAAAAAAAAAAAATAGCGCAGCGCTCCAAAAATTAGCTCAGTGTTAAATACAGCACATATAAGATATGGGGTAATCCAAAGTGTATACAAAATATATCATAAAATTACATGCATGCGTTTATACAAAGCTTAAAGATATATAAATAAATATAAAGTGCAAAAAAGTTCATGAGCAATAAAAATACCCCAAAAATCACGCTGCGAATACACTGCGAGTTCCCGCACCGCATGTCTCCCGCCGGCAATTCACACTGCCCTATGCGAGCTGCTGGGGGTGTCAATGAAATGTTAATGACACCCCCATAGCAGCTCGCACCATGAACACCATGCGATCCGATTCTGCTGCGGAGCGAAAAAAAGGGTCCTGTCCGATTTTGGGCCGAATGCGATGCGAATTCAGCCATACTATCTGTATGGCTGAATTTGCATCGCACAGAGATCGCATATGATTTGAACTGCAGTGCGGTGCGAATCATATGCAATCTCCCGCACTGCAGCAGTGTGAACCGGGACCTTATTCAGTAAAGTGCAGTAAAGTGCTTCTTATGCCTTGTACACACGGACTGACACTCCGACCACAAAATCCGTCTGATTTTTTCTGACGGATTTTGGCCGAAACTTGTGTTGCTTTCACACGGTCGGACAAAGTTGAAGGAAAATCCTATAGTTCCGAACGAGGTGACGTAGAAAACGTACGACGGGGCTACGTAGAGGCCAGTAGCCAATAGCTTTCATCTCCAAATTTCTTCTGAGCATGCGTGGCACTTTGTGCGTCGGAATTCTCTACACACGATCGGAAAAAGTCCGATCGGATTTTAGTGTCGGAAAATTTTAGATCCTGCTCTCAAATGATTTCCGTCGGAAATTCCGACGGAAAAAGTCTGCTAGAGCCCACACACAATCGGATTTTCCAACAACATAATCCGATCTGACTTTTTCCATCGGAATATCCCACCGTGTGTACGGTGCATTAGTGAGTCCACAGCGTGCAGATTCCACCATCACTATGCACTCACCAGAGCAAAGAGAAAGAAATCATTCCAATCTCACAGAGCCTTCACAGTGATCTCCGCAATGAGCTACCCTGTACCAATCCTGGATGGCTGGGTGGGCCATCCTATATGGGGAATTGCTCACCACATGGAGCCCCAGAGTAGTATTATAGTGTAGTATTTTATTGCATTTAGCATAAAAACATCTCACACTTAAAATCCACATGGAAACAAAAATGACCTATAGATCTTTTTGTCTTTTACCCAGAGCTAACTCTGTGGGCTATAGAAGTATGGCGAGCCTTCGGGTCAATGGCGTATGTTAAGCTGTGTTTGCAGCGCTTTTGAGACTATGGCAAAATGACAGGCCTACAACAAAATGGCGTGTGTTAATTCCCCAGGCTGTTTAAGGAGGCTCCACCTGATGTCTGCGGTAGGCGGATCCCCTGAGGACATGCATGCGCACAAATTGTATCGGAAGGAGCCTTATTATAGTTACTTAATAACTGTAATTGCATGTTTCCAGCTTTCAGCTAGAAAACCTTATATCTGATCTATATTGTTTCCATGAAGATAGGTTAGAACTAGGAAGTATAAACATAATACACACTCCTGCACTGCCAAAATTATAGTATAACATACTAGAGAACTTTTAGCTGCCATTGACAACTGTCATATATTCCCACATCAAAACATGAATGATATATTATGGTGCCTCACAGCTACGCCAATAATTGGTAAAGTGAGATCAAAATATATTCATAAAGAACATAAATTAAATTATAGATCTACAATGACATCTATAACACATTAACACATATTAATCTCTTCTGAACCCATCCCTTCAGTGTTGCACTTGTAAATACAAGACAATAAATGACAAGTCCAAATATAAAAATATAATCTTATGTTAATAATCGTAAACTTTTATGAAACTATGGCTCCAGCGTTGCAATAGAATATGCATCAAACAGTATGCGATGCAAGTCCAAATATAAAAAAAGCGACTTCCAGATTATGACCCACCTCAACATACTGTAAATCATATTGCGCTTAGGACACTTCTCTCAAGGGATAACCAGTGGGTGAGATGTCACTCTGATGGGTTTGAATACTTCCAGCCTGATATATATATATATATTCCTCTTTAAGGGGAGGAGGAGGTCCACTCGTTCACTACAATAGGCTTAAAATACAAAAAAAAAAAACTCCATAGTATAGTAGTTTAAAATCAAGCCTTTTCATCCGAATAAATTACACTCACGTATAATTATAGGCAATACCACATTCAGATAAAGGGATCACAATATTGCGAATCGCTCTGGAAAGTCCACATCCAGTTTTGGTACGTAATGACATCACTCGGCTTCACCCAACAAGTTGCGTCATACTACGTGATTTCATCAGGAGATCTGGAAGTGAGGGCACAAATCACCTAGCAGTGGAGCATATGTGATCGTCCTTTTTGTGTTGATTTTCAGCACTGGAGCTGCAGTTTCACAAAGTTTAGGATTATTTACCACAAGGTCATGTTTTTATATTTGGACTTTATTTGTCACAGATTGTCTTGTGTTTACTGGTGCAACACTGAATAGATGGGTTAATGTGTTATATATCTCATTGTAGACCTACTGTATTTTTCAATATATCTTTCTTATGGATATATTTTGATTGCAGTTTACAAATTATCGGCGTAGCAGTGCAGCACCATAATATTATATCGTAGAACTAGGAAGTGTTTGCCACAATCCCTCAAGCAATGACGATAGATTGAAAGACTCTGGATGGCCGCACTCCAAAATAAATTTCAATGCCTTTTATTTGTGAAACAAAATCACACAAATGTGGGTCAAAGCAAAGCAAAAATCGCTAACGCGTTTCACACTACCAGGAGTGCTTCCTCATAGCTGCTAATCCCTCAAGCAGTGGCGGCCCGTGCATTGTGGGCACACGGGCGCCGCCCCCCTAACACAACCGCCACCCTCCCTATTCATGTACTATGAGTAAGCACTAGGCATAGTGCGAAACATGTCAGCTCTGTACCCCCTTACAAACAGTCTCATGTGGGAACAGAGGGCAAGGGTGAAGAAACTCAGGTACCTTGAACTGCTAAATATGTGAAAGTCTCTAATGCTGACCCAGAAAGTAGCCACTCACAGCTGGGCGCTTCAAATCTGAACAAATCTCTAGCCAGAGACTATGGCAGTCAGCACTTGGATTCGGAATCAACAAAGTCTCTGACCTTGAATTAGAGTAGCAATCAGAAGTAAACAGGAACCTTTCCTCAGTACCTGGAACGTTATCCGTTTCCTTGGCAGTATTGGGGAAGCGTGGATTCTCTAGTGTCCTTTACAACCCACCAACCGGGCACTTCTCAGGATGCCAGCTTGTTGGCCCTCCTCTGAAGAGTCCTCCTCCTCCAAGTTGAGAGCACACCCGGACGCCTTGAATCCTCCCTCAGTTACTGCGCCTCGGACCAGCCGGTTCCGAGACTCGGGAACAGATGGATACTTGCCCCAGACCAAGCGGGCCTGTGGGGCTAGTCAAACTAACCATGTTGCGGGGCGGCACACACTCCCGTGACCCCTCAAAGGGCTACCCCAGTCCAGATCCAGGAACAGGCACTCTGGGCACACGAACGAACCCCGAACACGTGACCCCCAGCATCTTAAGTACCCTTCCCCAGACTCCTCAGTGGGGCCAAACGCACCCACTGATTGGCTCCAGGGAATGTTGATACCCAAAACGTCCAACCAGGCCTGGTTCTAAACCTGTCATGTGCGCTTAACTGTACACATGACCAGGCAGAACCCTAACACAGCCCAGCCAAACTGATGCCAAGGTCAACCTACATAATTAACTCTTAAAGGGTTATCTTCTCAACAAAGCCTTAAAGTGGTTGTAACCCTCAGACATGAAATATGAACACAGCACATCCCTCTATAGTGTGTGCTTGTCTCTATCCAAGTGTAATTTCTGTCTGCTGCCCCGTTCCTCTGCTAGCAGCATCCATTACTTCTGACAAGTTTTCCTGACACCAAGAGAAAAAAAGGTGACAGAGGAGGGAACTTCAGCTGATTGGCAGCCTTACCTCTGTTCCTGTGTGCTGTGTGAAGGGGGGGGGGGTCTCTTGTCTCCAATCAGCTCTCAAAGCTCTCTACGCTGAGCTTTAGCAGAAGTAGTTTCAGCTCTCCACCCCGCCTGTTTTCTGAAAGCTCAGCCAAACGTAATAAATTGAATTGAATGAATTGATGTAGAGAAGGCTGCAGATAAACAGGTACAACTTATGTTAAAAGGTTTGTTTCATCTCTATTTATCGCATGAGTCCAGTCACTTCAGTGGGTATATGGAAGGGTTTACAACCGTTTTACAGACAGCGTCATCCTGTATTACACAGTTACACCACTGAATCAGCTATTTCAGTTGTAATAAAAGTATTAAATTATTATTTGATCTTATATTCTTGATTGACATCTAATGTTACTGTATTTGGCACTTGTGAAGGCTAGGCTTGTGTATGCCTGATTACTCGCCCTGCTAATAAGCCTACATTACTTAATGCACAACAAAATATTCCAGAAAAATAAAATGAAAGCGCTTAATCTTGTTATCTTGTTATTTTTTCTTATGAGAAAACACGTTAGAATTGTTTACAAAATGATTATCATTACAGCCCAATATTACATGATTATGAGCCTTTTTAATCTTAATATGTTATATTTATTGGTTTGTTGCTATAGTCATATTTACAGTGATTATTTTGAACAGATTATGCAGTCATCTCAAATTGCAGTTAAAACTTAATTTGAAATGGAATAATTTCTTTTCTCTCAAAGAAATGTGACAGTAATGGCATTAAAGACTTATGACTCACTGAGTTACATGACAAGTCGTATTATTGTTATAAAACATGTCATTAGTTGATGCACATTTGTTGTGCTATGAAAAGGTCAAAATAAGGGATTCTTCATCTACTTATTGCTAGCAGTCTTTCTGTTCCCATTTAATACCGGTTTAGAAATCTGATGAGCTGAATAACATAATTGCTATGGATCACAAAGTCTGCAGAAACGCATAAAATACCCCCAATCCAGTCTTCACCAAGATAATCAGAAGTCAGAATTTTAAACTCCCAACATCACGTATTAGTTGCATTTCTGAAAATTATTTTTCTAAACTAAACTGCACTTTGCCCAGGGAATCTTTAGCATTGTGACTGCTGGTGCTTGGTGATTGATTGGTCCAGGGCTGTCACATTGAAGTGGTTCTCAGCTCTGTGTAAACTCTGAATAGAGTGACTTGGAGTTCACAAAGGGCTCTCTTTCCTTCATCCTGATGGTAGGACACAGTGGCAGGGAAGTGAAGGAGAATTGAGTATACAAGTGTAGCACACCCCATATTGGAGCTGCAGATGAACAGGGATAATTTCTTTTGTGGTTTAAGGACAAAAATTGTTTTTGGGCATCAAGCCAATAAGATAAACCATCCCTATTGTGCATATATTCATTGGATATTTATGCTTGCATTTATCATTTGTTTTGGGTTAGGAGATTTTTTTATTGATTTTTTATTGCATTGCTTGGCATAAGTTATATATTCAGGATAACGTGGCACGTTATGGTGAAATGTGAAATCATAGAACATTTAAAGCATACAATTTAAAAGGGAAATTATTGGAATACCAAATTGTAACCTTGAGCCATCGCATAACAGACCAATCTGTCTGCTACCTTCCTCTGTCACACAATGCCCATAATCATCCCCCACTTAAATGCATAGGGGCACGGCTTAGTTCCAAAGAAGACTAAGTGACCATCCTTGTTGTCACGTACCTGATCGGAGACTGAAAATACGAGGCTGGCCTCTCTTTATCTCCAGCCCAGGTCCCACTGAAGATGAAACAGAGGGTACAGAGGGAGAGGAAGAACATGAGTGCCAACAGGTGTTGATAGTGCTTGCAGCAGGTAATGCGGTTTCAGGCAGGCTGGCAGAACATCGGGTCAGGAACGGTAACTGTGCATGGAGATCCAGCCGAAGTTAAAGGCGCACTCCACATGGTTAGCGCTCCCAGCAGACTTGAGACAGGAACACACTATGAGCAAAGCTGATACAGATGACAGCCAAGTAGGCAATTTGTGGTCAGGAACAGAGCAGGGTTCAGGAACAGGCAACAAGACAGAATCAGGATCCAAGCCGGTTGAGCAACATGGAACAAGCAGAGTAGGAGCAGGCCGCAGGGAATAGCTGAAAGACCAGTCAGCACTTAAACATGAGCAGGAGCATCCATAATAGGCCACCTGGCGCCAACATGCACTGAGCGCATTTCTGTGCCCATGTGTGCGCCTGTTTACAATTCTACTAAGCATTCTGCATGCATTTGAATTTCTGCAAGCCAAACATCTGATAGCCATTCTCTGACACTTGAAGGCTTGATGACCAGCATTAATTATGGAACTGGCCCTGAGTCTTTGCCCTGATGGACTGCAAGCGATGAATGGACTGTCTTAAATGGAAATCCTCCCAACAATTTCTTGAAGAATAAAACTGCAGACAAATATTTTAGCCAAACTTCTGTGCATATGTACAAAGTCCTAAGCACTATGCTTATTGGATGGAATCTTCCAAAGCAACCCCAGCTAAAACAAAGAGCCCAAGGAAAATCTGCCAGCCTTAACCCAGGTCAGCCTTACTGGGTGCAGATTCCAACCTCATGGGCAGATGCCTCATTTCCCCTCTGACACATCAATAGCCACTTTAACATGTAAAACTCATATTAAGAGAATAAAGTCTCCTGAGACTTCTTAGGGAAGATCCCCAGAGTATAGCTCAGTAACCTCTTTGGCAGAAAAAACACCCTAATAGGATGAACTCAATCCGCAAATACCTCTAATCACAGTCCGCGAATAACAGAATGACTGGGAACCTTGTGGCAACCACTATGAACCCAGGAACAGCTTACAGAGATGTAAACGAAAGAAGTGACAATAATGCTTAAGAAGTGACAATAACATTTTGGGAAAAAACTCAATAGTACCTGCTGAGTCTGAGTAATACTTTGGCCTTGAAGTTTCCTGGCCGCAGAGTCCTCAACCTGGGACCAGAGACCTTTAACCTGGAGAGGGAACAGGGGAAGGGGAATGTCCCTGCCTTTGACCATCCAAAGCAGCAAGCTTCTTGAAGAACCTAAAAGCTATAATCCCGCTTAAGCAGAAGACAATCCTTTTTTTGTACATATGTGGGTGCCCCAGAAGTAGCCACACCTGCAAAAGGTAGGTGTGGCCACCAACAGGCTACAATGGGACATTCACCAATCTTACCATAGACTCCTCCTATAAGAGAACAAGGATCCAACCTTCACCTATCATGACAGAATATGTCACTCTGCACCCTAAGGGACTTGATCCTCCTTTCTCAGGGTCCACCACCCTGAAACTGTAAAGCACCCCACCTGAAACACCTTGGTCAGTTATTACTGTGCAAGGTTTCGTATAGACAGGATCCAATTCTACTTCCCTCATAGTAGCGCCTTTGTACCATCCATCTGAGCGTTACAGCCGAAGAAATGGATCTGGATAACACCAGGTTAAAACATATTTCAGGCATGTTGCCTGATGCGTTTTATGTGAAATTTCGATTAATATCTGTGAAATATTGTAATTATGAATATATCTCTTTTTGCTTGCAGCTATGAAAGCTGGGCAAAAGCCCTCCTCCCAAGCTCTTGTTAACTGCAGACATTGCGGTGCCAAGATTTGTATACACAAGCCAGGGGGAGCCAATTTCATTGTTTGTCACCTATTCACTATAAACGACCCCATGCCGGGATTAGGTAATGAAGTATGTCCCACCCCGGAATTAATTCTTAAATTCCCAGCTACATTCTCTTGCTCAGAATAATCATTGGGAGTTGCATGTAAGGGGGCTGGCTTAGACTAAGTAACCAATCAGAATTCACGCTAAGCCAGCCAATGAGAGATCAGCCTAGTTTTGGATACTCTCAGAGGAAAGGGGGAGGCAACGCTCTCTTTCCGGGGAACCAGCAAGCAGAATGGAACTAAGGTAACTTCTAAATAGCAGGGAAAGCCATGGTCTGAAGGAATATAATCTAAATTCCTTTATGTATATATTTTTATTCCAACCTAGCATTTTATGCCTTGATGTGCTAGGGATTTGTGTATTAGCTAGACTTTTAACTACCTGTAATAAATGTTTTTATATTTAAAGCCTTTCCTCCTGGTCAATAGAAATCTCATTTAACCAATATCATATTTTGTGATTAATAAATCAGAAACAGATTTTAGAGGTTAAGAATGGCGACCACGAACCCAGTACAGGACTGAAGGTGTTTGAATATGGTATCAAAATCGGTGTATTAGAGATTAAGGCTAGTAGAGTGAACTTAAATTGAGTCAGTTTGTTCAATCTATCTAGGGAAAAATATAGGTAAATATTTTTCTTTTTTTTTCTTTTTCTCTCTTTTGTTTTTTTAGTTTTTTCTTTTTATTATATATATATATATTTTTTTTGTGGTTTAGCTGAAGGTACTTAGTAGGTTGAACTTAAATTGAGTCAGTTTGTTCAATCTCTCTAGGGAAAACTATAGGTAAATTAAAAAAAAATTTTTGGTTTAAAAAAAAAAAAGTGGGTATTAACTCTAAAAATGAGAGAGGATACACCACATATTTTGTTTTGCATAAATATCCTGTAAATTTTAATTGAACAAGTTCTTTGGATGTACCATTTACAAACCGGTTTAATGTTGTGGGGAGGAAGTAACTTGGCGGGAAAGAAAAAGTGTTATTATTTCTTTTTATTATTATTTTTTTTAATACTCACCAAGCTTAATTCGAAATTATTTCAACTGCATTTGAAACTATTTCAAACGCATTTGAAACTATTTCAACCGGATTCGAAAATATTTTGCGACCCGACTTTGGGTCCACGTATCTCGGGGTTACTTGGTGATAGAAACCACCAAATTTGGTATGCAAACACAGTAGAACTAGCACTACAACATATCTAAAGTTTCTATCACTAAATGACCCTGAGATATTTCGAATTTGTCCGCGATTTTTCGATTCGAAAAAATTCGGATTCGGTTAAATTTGTTAGTATTGTAATTCGGTAATTCGGATGCATCCGAATGTCCAAATATAGAAAAATGTGTCCAAATTTCGATTCGGAACATAACGAAATGCACATGTCTAGTAGAAATTATACTACTTTGTAACTCACTTAGCCAGGATCATAGATTGCCATTGTCATCAGGAGAACAAAGATTGGTTTGAAATAGAAGACTCCTCTATTTCCCTCTCCATTAAATGTTTACAGTGGATTGATAAGACATTTTACTCTAGGCAAATTAACGATACCCGACTATAGGCCCTACGTTAGAAATGTTCCATAAGTTCTCAGTATGAGATGGGTTGACAAATGTTCCAGAACCCTTGACACCTGTAGTGAACAACCCCCCGGGCCTAAATAACAAATTACTGTTGTTTACTGTTAATGGATCTCTATTACTTGCTTCACATTGTATATCATCATCAGGGATGATTTCAAGAGAGAAGCTCAGTGATCTATGTGCCAAAAAGATTCTCCCCCCGATGGTCTTACTTCCAGTTTAGGGATTTTCTCTCAAACCACACACAGAAAAGTCTTTCTCTAAACCCCTCACCCAGATAGAATCAATTTGCCTCAAGGGCATTCAGGAAAAAAAAACACCTCTTTGGCTTACTCATGGTTACAAACTAAGACAAATAAAAGGGGAGACAACTTTAGGGCTTCATGGGAAAGATCACTCAATATCACTATTTGTGCTCTTTTAGTACTAGGTTACAGGAAACCTCTTTTAAAATCCTGATTCATTTCACCTGTTGTGAATTCAGCAGGCCTTTGCCATTGGGAGATTAGTGCCCTCTTCAACAACACTTTGAATTCTCCTGGCAAGACCTAGCGCTCTCATGCCTCAAAGCCCAGATTTCTTCAGAACTTTCATGTTTGTACACTTTGAACTACCTTCCACTCAGAGGCGGCACTAGGGGGTGCTTGGGTGTGTTATAGAACCCCAAAAAAATATTAAAGCACCCCATCAACAGCTGTCCCAGGCATCATAGGGAAGAGGTTCAAAGTTTGCAGCAAACTTAGCTCCTGATGCGAGCGACTCCGCCACCCCCATGCCTGCCCCTTTGTGTATACCCGCTGCTTAAGGAGTAACCAGGCACTTCCTCTAGCTGTACTCCACACCAGCCTGCATAGCACTGCCTATTTATAATGTAAGTATGATCTGCATTGTGCTGAGGGTAGCATACTGTAGTGTCTGTGGATGAACTGTAATATTTGTGGTGGAGAGACTGTAATTTTTGTGGTGGGACAACTGTAAGATTTGTTGTGGAGCAACTGTAATGTTGGTGGAATGACTTTAATATTTGTGATGGAGCAACTGTAATACTTGTGGAGCGTACTGTAGTATTTGCGGAGGAGCAACTCTAATGTTAGTGGAGCATATTGTAAAATTTGTGGTGCAGCAACTGTAATATTTGTAGTGGAGCAACTGTAATATTTGTTGTGGAGCAACTGTAATATTTGTGGAGCATACTGAAAAATTTGTGGTGGAGCAACATGCCATTTAATGTTTACAGTGGCTGTGAAGCAAATATCACAGCCGCTACATGTGTACAGCCCTAATAGGCTTCATCTCCTGTTCAGGTTGGCAGTAGTAAAAGCATAAAGTTAAGCCATGGTTTTACTGCCCCCCGACTGCCAACAGGATGCCAATTACTGTCTTATTTTTAGCTACGGGACTTCTTTCTTGAACTTTGTCATAAAGCTCTCTTGACGCAGCAGCTTCCCCCTGTTTAGGCTCTGGCCTTGATTTACTAAAAGCAAATAAGATGTTTACTTTGCAAGGAAATGTCCCCCAGAGCTGAAGAGGTGAAGCTCTGCTGACTTTCATCTTCCAATTTTGTGAAAAATAAAAATATATATATATTTTTTTTATTTTATTTTCCTTGTACTACTGTAAAACAGGTGAATTTAGCTATGCGTTAAAGTAGAGTTCCACCCAAAAGTGTAACTTCCGCTTTAAGGACTCCTAACCCCCTGACATGCCGTATTTGGCATGTCATTTTTTTTTTGGGGGGGGTGGGTACCTAGTTTTGACAGGTATTCAGCTCCCACTTCTGCTCCCACTTCCTTCCTCCCTGCAATCTTCTGGGACACATCACAGGTCCCAGAAGATTGCTCGACTATTCAGGACATGCAGCATAACTTGTGCATGTGCAGTGCACACCCGGCTGTGAAGCCGCAAGCTGTCACAGCCGGGTGCCCACACTAGTGATGCCGGGGAGAGGCGGGGGAGAGAACTGAGGCTTTGGGCGGCTGCACCGCTGGACTGTGGGACAGGTGAGTGTGTTTTTATTACACTTTTTGTAGCTGCCGACTTTTAATAAACAGAAAAATTTGTGGAAATCCACTTTAAGTAAAATTGGTTATTCTTGACAAAGTGAAACTTCATAACATTAACTAAACTCTAGGGAAAATTCCCTTGCAAAGTGTACATCCTATTTGTCTTTAGTAAATCAACCCCTCTGTGTCAACAGTCAGACGGGCCAACTTGTAAAATCTCATTATATTCAGATTTTTTCTCCTGAAACTAATTTCCTCCAGGCCTCATTATATGCCTGGATGGGAATTTAACTGAAGTGTACACTTACTGACACTGATGTGCTCAAATCCTTTATTATTACACACAAACTTACCAGATTTTCCTTGTCAAAGGAAATCAAACTCCTAACTGGTATACAGTAGATGTCCCTATACAGTACGCAGAATGATACGCCCTTATCTGGATATTTGCTGGCGGTATGGAATAGAGAAGACCACAATGGGGTTGATTTACTAAGAGAGAGTGCAAAATCTGGTGCAGCTCTGCATGGTAGCCAATTAGCTTCTTATGCGGCGTACAAACGGTCGGAATTTCCGATGGAAACCGTCTGATGGGAGCTTTTCAACTGATTTTCTGACCGTGTGTATGCCCATCTGTCTTTTTCTGTCGGAATTTCCGACGGACTTCGGATTGAGAACCTGTTCTCAATTTTTCCAACGGAAAACCTTTCTATCGGATTTTCCGATCGTGTGTATGCAATTCCGACACATAAAATTCCGACGCATGCTCGGAAACAATTAGACGCATGCTCGGAAGCATTAAACTTCCCTTCTATAGTGCTGTCGAACGTGTTTTATGCCGTTGTGTTACAGACCATCGGAATTTGGTGTGTAGGCAAGACAGTTTGAGCGAAATTCCGTCGGAATTCCGACGGGAAAACCATCAGAGCTTTTTCCGACGAGAATTTCCGACCGTGTGTACGCGGCATAACTTCACCTTTCTCAATAAAGCTTTGACAAAAAAAAACCTGGTTTCAATGCTGAGCTGTACCAGATTTTGCACTCTCCAGTTTTAGTAAATCAACCCCAATGTGCCTTATTTGGTGGGACTTCCCATATATTAAGACCTTTTGGACCAATGTCTTCCCTATATTTAACTTCTTTCTAGTATTTACTGACTTCGGTAATATTTAGAAATATCATTCATTTTAATGGTACTGGAACAGCAAAGGCATCACAACATTTTAGAAAACAGTAAGGCATAAATCTAGTGCGCTATAAATAAAAGAGGATCATCTTTGACATTTCAGTCTGTCACCTGTCACATAAGCTCAATTCCAAATACTCACTTTTAACAAACATTATATTAGGTAGAAAGTGACAGGAAGAGTCAGATAAGACTGATTACTCTTATCATCTTGACTTTCCTTTATATCATGCAAATTAATGTTAAAACTCTTTACTTATAATATTGACATGTTATTTATTTTTACAAACTGAAATAAGGTTAGTAAGTAATGTGACCAGTTACAGCTAACAGCGCCAGACTGATAAAAAAAAAAAAAGTTAAAGCACCAAATAAATTGTATTTTTAGGTAAGACATTTTTTTAGTTTTGTAAAGAATGAGGAAAGGTCAAACCCTCTGTCAAGTGTTTATTGATGTCTGTGTCCCTATGGGAGAGAATCTCTACTCTCTTTTTCCTGCTAACCATTGTCAACAAAGAAAGTGAGGGGAAATTCCCAAATTTCAGCGTAGTCCCCAAAATAAGCAGTATAAGGAAATCTTATCTGGGGACAGCTCAGAGGGAAATTCCTCTGACTTTGGGAGATTTCTTCTAATGTCTGTTGTATCTTTGGGACAGGAAGTAAAGGCAAACCCCCACTCCTGATCACACCCCAGATACCCCCACTCTGATCACACCAAAAAAAAACACACTCCACTCTGATCACACCCCAGATCCCCCCATCCTCCCCACACACCCCCCTGACCACACCCCCAGATACCCCACCCTGATCACACCCCCAGATCCCCCCACTCTGATCACACCCCCAGATACCCCCACCCTGATCACACCCCCACATCCCCCACTCTGATCACACCCCCAGATACCCCCCCAGATCACCCCCAGATACCCTCACCCTGATCACACCCCCAGATACCCCCACCCTGATCACACCCCCCAGATACCCCCACTCTGATCACACCCCCAGAAATCCCCCACTCTGATCACACCCCAGATCCCCCCCCCAGATTCCACCACTCTGATCACACCCCCAGATCCCTCCACACTCCCCCCCTCCACTCTGATCACACCTCCAGATCCCTCCACTCTGATCACACCCCCAGATCTCCCACCAGATCCCTCCACTCTGATCACACCCCCAGATCCTCCCTCATCCCTCCACTCTGATCACAGCTCCAGATCCCTCTAATATGATCACACCTCCACATCCCCCATCCCTCCACTCTGATCACACCTCCAGATCCCCCCCAGATCCCTCCACTCTGATCACACCTCCAGATCCCCCCCAGATCCCTCCACTCTGATCACACCCCCAGATCCCCAAGATCCCTCCACTCTGATCACACCCCAGATCCCCCCCATCCCTCCACTCTCATCACACCCCCAGATACTTCCCCACTCTCATCACACAGCCAGATCCTCCCCATCCCTCCACTCTGATCACCTCCAGATCCCTCCAGATCCCTCCACTCTGATCACACCCCCAGATCCCCCACCCCCCCACACCCCACCAGATCCCTCCACTCTGATCACACCCCCAGATACCCCCCCACTCTGATCACACCCCCAGATACCCCCACCCTGATTACACCCCCAGATCCCCCCCAGATCCCCCCACTCTGATCACACCCCTCAAATCCTCCCCCCACCCCAGATCCCTCCACTCTGATCACATCCCCAGATTCCTCCACTCTGATCACACCCCCAGATCCTCCCCCACTCCACTCTGATCACACCCCCAGATTCCCTCCACTCTGATCACACCTCCAGATCCCCCTCCAAACCTCAAACCTCCAGATACCCCACCAGATCCCTCCACTCTGATCACACCTCCAGATACCCCAGATCCCTCCACTCTGATCACACTCCCAGATTCCTCCCAAGATCCCTCCACTCTGATCACACCCCCAGATCCCTCCACTCTAATCACACCTCCAGATCCCTCCACTCTGACCACACTTCAAGACCCCCACCAGATCTCTCCACTCTGATCACACCCCAGATCCCTCCACTCTAATCACACCTCCAGATCCCTCCACTCTGATCACCCCCCCAGATTCCCCCATCACATCCCTCCACTCTGATCACACCCCCCCAGATTCCCTCCACTCTAATCACACCCCCCCCCCACCCTCCACTCTGATCACACCCCAGACCCCCCCCCTGTACATCATGGCACCTACTGCCTGCACACACTCAGGATCAGGATCCCCCACTCTAATCACACCTCCAGATCCCCCTATCCCTCCACTCTGATCACACCCCCCTGATACTCTCCCTGCTTTCTCAGTGACAGCAGCTAAACAGCAGATAAACTAAAACCCCAACTGCCGCCCTAAGGTGGCTACCTGGGCTGTCTTATGGTGACGCCAGCCCTGTCTGCACCCCTCCAAATGTTGCACCGGGTGACTGCACTGGCTGCCCCTCCCCCCCCCCCACGCTACGCAACTGGTTATGTGTGTAATGCCCCATACACACGGTCGGATTTTCCAACGGAAAATGTCCTATTGGACCATGTTGTCGGAGGAAAAAGTTTGAGATCCTGCTCTCAAATTTTCCGACAACAAAGTCCTAACGGACTTTTTCCGATCGTGTGTAGCAAATTCCGACGGACAAAGTGCCACGCATGCTCAGATCACATTACAAGAGCAAAGCTATTGGTTACTAGCCTCTACGTAGTCCCGTTGTTCGCAACGAACGTCACCACGTTCAGGAAGATCGGATTTTCCGACAACTTTGTCCGACAGTGTGTATGCAACACCAGTGTCGGACAAAATCCGTCGGAAAAAATCTGACGGATTTTGTGGTCGGAATTTCCGACCGTGTGTTTAGTCCTGTAGCCCTTTGTCAACCTGCCTTATGCTGGCAGCATGCTAGAGATCTAGACCAATACTCTTAAGCCCCATACACACGCGCGGATTATCCGAGGACCAGGTCCGTCGGATCATGTCTGTCATACTTTGTCCGATGTTGGTTTTGCGTACACACGGTCGGAGAAAGTTGTCGGAAAATCCGATCATTCTGAACGTGGTGACGTTTGTTGCCTACGACGGGACTACGTAGAGGCTAGTAGCCAATAGCTTTGGTCTTGTAATGTGATCTGAGCATGCGTAGCACTTTGTCGGTCGGACTACCATACACACGATCGGATTTGGTGTGATCGGACCTTGTTGTCCAAAAATCTATCCAGCAGGAGATAGGACTTTGTCCGTCGGACAATCCGACGTACACTGTCCGATGGTGCATACACACGGTCGGATTTTTCGACAACATTGTCCGA
>CM053027.1:148460810-148489849 GCA_028564925.1 Lithobates sylvaticus
CACACGGTCGGACTTTGGTCCATCTGACTTTTGTTTGCAGAAAGTTGGTCTGTTCGCACAGCCAACAAAAGTCAGATGAAACCTGGAAAAAGTTGGTCCGATGGAGCGTACACACGGTCGGATGTTGGTCCAAAACAGCTAATTTGCATGTTGGTTGTCAAAAAGTCAGATCGTGTGTATGGGACTTAAATAGCATTTTATTTCCGCCCTCACTCGGTCTCTGTGGCCATAATCCCATGCGTGCGCATTAGTTCCTAAAGCTAAGACAATTTTTTTTGTTTTACCATGGCAACCATGTATAGTGAATAGGAGCCGATCCTGCTGCTGCATTACTCCATAATTGAGGCTAAAGCCTCATACACACGATCGAACCGTGGACCAACTTTCCCGTGGATTTTTGTCCAAAGGGAGTTGGCCCCAAGTTGGTATTGCATACACACGATCAGACTTTTTAGGCAACAAACATGAACGTAGTGACGTTTCAACGTACTGATGACACTTCAAAAGAGGACGTTCGAATACTCCAGCGCCACCTTTGGTCAACTTCTATATTGTTGTCTGATCTTTTGCATTGGTTCTGAGCATGCGTGTTTGTACTTTGTACAAAAGTCTGTTGGTTTTGTGTACACACGGTCGGACTTTGGTCCATCGGACTTTTGTTGGCAGAAAGTTGGTCCGTTCACACAGCCAACAAAAGTCCGATGAAACCTGGAAAAAGTTGGTCCGATGGAGCGTACACACGGTCGGATGTTGGTCCAAACCAGCTAATTTGCATGTTGGTTGTCAAAAAGTTTGATCGTGTGTACGGGCCTTTATACTGAAAGCTAACACAGATCCTGTGGATTGTTCTAATTACAGGCCAATATCACTCCTTAATATTGACTTAAAGCTTTTGGCCAAATTAGTAGCCAACTGACTTAGGCCTTTGTTAATAAAACATATTGGCCCGGAACAAGTGGGATTTATGCCCAGCAGGGAAGCCAGGGACAATATCATTAAGGCAACTAATCTAGTCCACAAGGCAAAGGAGGGAAATCTCGAGGGTCTTCTGTGCGAAGAAGGTCTTTAACCACTTCAATACCAGGCACTTAGACACCTTCCCGCCCAAGCCAATTTTCAGCTTTCAGTGCTGTCGCAATTTGAATGACAATTGCGCGGTCATGCTACACTGTACCCAAACAAATTTTTTATCATTTTGTTCCAACAAATAGAGCTTTCTTTTGGTGGTATTTGATCACCTCTGCGATTTTTATTTTTTGCGCAACAAACAAAAAAAGACCGAAAATTTTGCAAAAAAACAAGTTTTTCTTTGTCACTGTTAATTTTTTTTGTAAATAAGTACGTTTTCTTCTTCAATGACGGGCACTGATAAGGCGGCACTAATGGGCACTGATAAGGCGGCACTGATGGGCAACGATGAGGTGGCACCAATGAGGTGGCACCGATGAGGTGGCACCGATTATGGGCACTGATAAGCGGCACTGATGGGCACTGATAGGTGGCACTGATGGGCATTGATAGGTGGCACTGGTATGCGGCACTGATGGGCACTCAGGTGGCACTGATGGGCACTCGTAGGCGGCACTGATGGGCACTCATAGGCGGCACTAATGGGTACTTATGGGTGGCACTGATGCACACATATAGGTGGCACTGATAGGTGGCATGGATGGGCGCTGATAGGTGGGCATGGGTGGGCACGGATGGGCACTGATAGGTGGCACTGATGGACGCTGATGAGTGGCACTGATGACACTGATGGGTGGCATTGCTGGGCATCCATTTTTTAAACATTTTTTTTTAATAAATATGATGTGCCAATCAGTGCCCATCTGTGGGCACTGATTGGCATATTTTTTGCATTTTTTTTAACATGTGGATGACCATGGGGGATGTACCTGGCCATCCACATGCTGGGGGCTTCCCTGGTGGTCCTGGGGGCTTCCCTGGTGGTCCTGGGGGCTTCCCAGGTGGTCTAGTGTGGGCATCTGAGGGGGGGCTGCGCTGATAAACAATCAGCGCATACCCCCCCTGTCAGGAGAGCCGCCGATCGGCTCTCCTCTACTCGCGTCTCTCAGACGCGAGTGAGGAAAAGCCGATCAACGGCTCTTCCTGTGTACATCGTGATCAGCCGTGATTGGACACGGCTGATCACATGGTAAAGAGCCTCCGCCGGAGGCTCTTTACCGAGATCAGTGTAGCGGGTTGTCAGACTGACACACCGCTCCACCGATCGCCGCGATGCGCGCCCCCACGGGCGCGCGCCGGCTGTTATCCTGAGGGACGTCATATGACGCCCAGTCAGGATAACGAAACCACTTCCCGGACGTCAATCTGCTATTGACCGGGCGGGAAGTGGTTAATTAATAGGTGTGCCTGGGATTATATGCTTATCACCTGTTTGCACGTAGGTTTGAATCAGAAGATGGTCTCTTGGATCTCTTCCCTATACCAATCCCCTTTGGCACAAATTAAGATAAAAAAGACACTATCTGAAAAGGTTTTCATCAAAAATGGGACAAGACAGGGGTGCCTTCTATCTCCCTTACTATTTATCTTGACTTTAGAACCCCTGTTCTGCACAATTTATCAAAATAAGTTGATCTAGAAGAGAATTTTCTTGTATTTCTTGGAGAGAATACAAAATTGCAGCTTATGCTAATGACTTGCTATTCTTCATAACGAATCCACACACATTTATATCGAATTTACTAGGAATCTTTTAGATTTTTCGGTTGTATTTCCAATTTCAAAATAAATTATAATAAATCAGAAGCGCTTAACCTTACCTAACCACCAGAGACTCTTACAAATACACAAAACAATAGCACTTTCAAATTGAAGAAGGCAGCTCTGAAATATCTGGGGGTCTGGCTTATCCCTTCTCTAGACGAACTATACACCAAAATGTTATTCCTCTTCTTAAAAATATAGAATCAGCCTTAAAAAATGGACCAGTGATGCAATGCATCAGGTGGAGCCAATGACGTCACTTCTGGTGTCTCCGAGACAAGGAAGTATCTCGTTGAGGAGGAGATTTACCATCCCAAGGACTGTTTTCTATATCCGTTTTGGCAAGCATTGCAAATATAAGTGTTCTTAATCTTATTAAAAGACATAATTGTGAAAGACATACTACGCTATACGCCTATTCTTTCATATCTCGAGTACCCATTTCCCAGCGGAGTGTCACCTAGCAGAAGAGGAGCAAAACACCTTGAGTGGAACCACACCAGACTATTAACATTCAAAAGGCGCAATATAACCTGTAGTGTGTTAAAATCTGAGGGGAGCAGGCATTGCAGGCATTGCACATGGAGGTGTTTGGTAATGGTGTTCTGACACGCTGTTTGCTGCTCTATGGATGGACTTTTATTTTCTTCATACACTATATTGACTGATTTCCACACCAAGGAGAATATTTTTATTTCAGTTTTTTGTTTCACCATTATACAACTTGTTCTTGGAGATTAGCCAGGATAATTTGTTGTTTTTGGAAGCCTTTCAGATTCATGATTGATTTAAGGCTCATGTCTGTATATTCTGGACAGCACACCATTTTCTTATGTAGAAATTATACTACTTTGTAACTCACTTAGCCAGGATCATAGATTGCCATTGTCATCAGGAGAACAAAGATTGGTTTGAAATAGAAGACTCCTCTATTCCCCTCTCCATTAAATGTTTACAGTGGATTGATAAGACATTTTACTCTAGGCACCCGACTATAGGCCCTACGTTAGAAATGTTCCATAATTTCTCAGTATAAGATGGGTTGACAAATGTTCCAGAACCCTTGACACCTGTAGTGAACAACCCCCCCCCCCCCCCGGGCCTAAATACCAAATTACTGTTGTTTACTGTTAATGGATCTCTATTACTTGCTTCACATTGTATATCATCATCAGGGATGATTTCAAGAGAGAAGCTCAGTGATCTATGTGCCAAAAAGATTCTCCCCCCGATCCTACTTCCAGTTTAGGGATTTTCCCTCAAACCACACACAGAAAAGTCTTTCTCTAAACCCCTCACCCAGATAGAATCAATTTGCCTCAAGGGCATTCAGACAAAAAAAAACACCTCTTTGGCTTACTCATGGTTACAAACTAAGACAAATGAAAGGGGAGACAACTTTAGGGCTTCATGGGAAAGATCACTCAATATCACTATTTGTGCTCTTTTAGTACTAGGTTACAGGAAACCTCTTTTAAAATCCTGATTCATTTCACCTGTTGTGAATTCAGCAGGCCTTTGCCATTGGGAGATTAGTGCCCTCTTCAAAAACACTTTGAATTCTCCTGGCAAGACCTAGCACTCTCATGCGTCAAAGCCCAGATTTCTTCAGAACTTTCATGTTTGTACACTTTGAACTACCTTCCACTCAGAGGCGGCACTAGGGGGTGCTTGGGGTGTGCGATAGAACCCCAAAAAATTCTTAAAGCACCCCATCAATAGCTGTCCCAGGCATCATAGGGAAGAGGTTCAAAGTTTGCAGACTGGGTTTCCTGTTTTCATGATGGCTTCCAGCAAACTCAGCTCCTGATGCAAGCGACCCCCATGCCTGCCCCTTTGTGTACACCCGCTGCTTAAGGAGTAACCAGGCACTTCCTCTAGCTGTACTCCACACCAACCTGCATAGCACTGCCTATTTATAATGTAAGTATGATCTGCATTGTGCTGAGGGTAGCATACTGTAGTGTTTGTGGATGAACTGTAATATTTGTTGTGGAGCAACTGTAATGTTGGTGGAATGACTTTAATATTTGTGATGGAGCAACTGTAATACTTGTCGAGCGTACTGTAGTATTTGCGGAGGAGCAACTCTAATGTTAGTGGAGTATATTGTTAAATTTGTGGTGCAGCAACTGTAATATTTGTGGTGGAGCAACTGTAATATTTGTGGAGCATACTGAAAAATTTGTGGTGGAGCAACATGCCATTTAATGTTTACCGTGGCTGTGAAGCAAATACCATGGTTTTACTGCCCCCCGACTGCCAACAGGATGCCAATTACTGTCTTATTTTTAGCTACGGGACTTCTTCCTTGAACTTTGTCATAAAGCTCTCTTGACGGAGCAGCTTCCCCCTGTTGAAGCTCTGGCCTTGATTTACTAAAGGCAAATAAGATGTTTACTTTGCAAGGAAATTTTCCCCAGAGCTGAAGAGGTGAAGCTCTGCTGACTTTCATCTTCCAATTTTGTGAAAAATAAAAAAAAAATATATATATATATATATTTTTTTCTTTCCTTGTACTTTGTAAAACAGGTGAATTTAGCTATGCGTTAAAGTAGAGTTCCATCCAAAAGTGTAAATTCCGCTTTAAGGACTCCTAACCCCCTGACATGCCACATTTGGCATGTCATTTTTTTTTTGGGGGGGGGGGGGAGTGGGTACCTAGTTTTGACAGGTATTCAGCTCCCACTTCCGCTTGCACCGCCTAGGCGACTCCTCCTCCCTCCCTGCAATCTTCTGGTCTTCTGGGACACATCACAGGTTCCGGAAGTTTGCTCGGCTATTCAGGACATGCAGCATAACTTGTGCATGTGCAGTGCGCACCCGGCTGTGAAGCCGCAAGCTGTCACAGCCGGGTGCCCACATTAGTGATGCCGGGGAGAGGCGGGGGAGAGAACCAAGGCTTTGGGCGGCTGCACCGCTGGACTGTGGGACAGGTGAGTGTGTTTTTATTACACTTTTTGTAGCTGCCGACTTTTAATAAACAGAAAAATTTGTGGAAATCCACTTTAAGTAAAATTGGTTATTCTTGACAAAGTGAAACTTCATAACATTAACTAAACTCTAGGGAAAATTCCCTTGCAAAGTGTACATCCTATTTGTCTTTAGTAAATCAACCCCTCTGTGTCAACAGTCAGACGGGCCAACTTGTAAAATCTCATTATATTCAGATTTTTTCTCCTGAAACTAATTTCCTCCAGGCCTCATTATATGCCTGGATGGGAATTTAACTGAAGTGTACACTTACTGACACTGATGTGCTCAAATCCTTTATTATTACACACAAACTTACCAGATTTTCCTTGTCAAAGGAAATCAAACTCCTAACTGGTATACAGTAGATGTCCCTATACAGTACGCAGAATGATACACCCTTATCTGGATATTTGCTGGCGGTATGGAGTAGAGAAGACCACAATGGGGTTGATTTACTAAGAGAGAGTGCAAAATCTGGTGCAGCTCTGCATGGTAGCCAATTAGCTTCTTATGCAGCGTACACACGGTCGGAATTTCCGATGGAAACAGTCTGATGGGAGCTTTTCAACGGATTTTCTGACCGTGTGTATGCCCATCGGTCTTTTTCTGTCGGAATTTCCGACGGACTTCGGATTGAGAACCTGTTCTCAATTTTTCCGACGGAAAACCTTTCTATCGGATTTTCCGATCGTGTGTATGCAATTCCGACACATAAAATTCCGACGCATGCTCGGAAACAATTCGACGCATGCTCGGAAGCATTAAACTTCCCTTCTATAGTGCTGTCGAACGTGTTTTATGCCGCTGTGTTACAGACCGTCGGAATTTGGTGTGTAGGCAAGACAGTTTGAGCGAAATTCCGTCGGAATTCCGACGGGAAAACCATCAGAGCTTTTTCCGACGAGAATTCCGACCGTGTGTACGCGGCATAACTTCACCTTTCTCAATAAAGCTTTGACAAAAAAAAACCTGGTTTCAATGCTGAGCTGTACCAGATTTTGCACTCTCCAGTTTTAGTAAATCAACCCCAATGTGCCTTATTTGGTGGGAATGCCCATATATTAAGACCTTTTGGACCAATGTCTTCCCTATATTTAACTTCTTTCTAGTATTTACTGACTTCGGTAATATTTAGAAATATCATTCATTTTAATGGTACTGGAACAGCAAAGGCATCACAACATTTTAGAAAACAGTAAGGCATAAATGTAGTGCGCTATAAACAAAAGAGGATCATCTTTGACATTTCAGTCTGTCACCTGTCACATAAGCTCAATTCCAAATACTCACTTTTAACAAACATTATATTAGGTAGAAAGTGACAGGAAGAGTCAGATAAGACTGATAACTCTTATCATCTTGACTTTCCTTTATATCATGCAAATTAATGTTAAAACTCTTTACTTATAATATTGACATGTTATTCATTTTTACAAACTGAAATAAGGTTAGTAAGTAATGTGACCAGTTACAGCTAACAGCGCCAGACTGATAAAAAAAAAAAAGTTAAAGCACCAAATAAATTGTATTTTTAGGTAAGACATTTTTTTAGTTTTGTAAAGAATGAGGAAAGGTCAAACCCTCTGTCAAGTGTTTATTGATGTCTGTGTCCCTATGGGAGAGAATCTCTACTCTCTTTTTCCTGCTAACCACTGTCAACAAAGAAAGTAAGGGGAAATTCCCAAATTTCAGCGTAGTCCCCAAAATAAGCAGTATAAGGAAATCTTATCTGGGGACAGCTCAGAGGGAAATTCCTCTGACTTTGGGAGATTTCTTCTAATGTCTGTTGTATCTTTGGGACAGGAAGTAAAGGCAAATTCCCCCTGATGGTGTAAAGGAAACAAAAAATAGACTTGACTGGGTTTTTAACCATTCCCTACTCTGGCCAAAACAAAAAAAAACACAGTGTCAGGCTACCTAAACAGTAAAGTAAGTATTGTTGTGTGCAGTGGCGTAGCATGAGTTGTCAGTGGCCAGGGCAAGGCAAGTAATTTCCGCCCCTAACCCATGGACTTTTAGATACCTCCACCCAATCACACCCCTAGATACCCCCCGCTCTGATCATACCCCCCAGATACCCCCACCCTGATCACACCCCCACATACCCCCACTCTGATCACACCCCCAGTTACCCCCTACTCAGATCATCCCCAGATACCCTCACCCTGATCACAGCCCCCAGATACCCCCACCCTGACCACACCACCCATATACCCCCACTCTGATCACACCCCCACAAATACCCCTGACTCTGATCAAACCCCAAAGTTACCCCCATCCTGATCACACCCCAAGATACCCCCCCCAGATTCCTCCACTCTACTCACACCCCCAGATTCCTCCACTCTGATCACACCCCAGATTCCCTCCACTCTGATCACACCCCCAGATCTCCCACCAGATTCCTTCACTCTGATCACACCCCCAGATCCTCCCTCATCCCTCCACTCTGATCACAGCTCCAGATCCCTCTAATATGATCACACCTCCACATCCCCCACCAGATCCCTCCACTCTGATCACAGCTCCAGATCCCCACCCTCATCCCTCCACTCTGATCACACCTCCAGATCCCCACCCTCATCCCTCCACTCTGATCACACCTCCAGATCCCCAAGATCCCTCCACTTTGATCACACTTCCAGATCCCCCAGATCCCTCCACTCTCATCACACCCCCAGATACTTCCCCACTCTCATCACACAGCCAGATCCTCCCCATCCCTCCACTCCGATCACATCTCCAGATCCCTCCACTATGATCACACCTCCAGATACCCCACCAGATCCCTCCACTCTGATCACCACCCCCCCAAATCCCCCACCAGATCCCTCCACTCTGATCACACCCCCAGGTACCCCCCCACTCTGATGACACTCCCCCAGATACCCCCACCCTAATTACGAACCGATGCTCCCCACTCTGGTCACACCCCTCAAATACCCCCGGATTCCTCCACTCTGATCACACTCCAGACCCCCCTTCCCCCAGATTCCTCCACTCTGATCACATCCCCAGATTCCTCCACTCTGATCACACCCCCCAGATCCTCCCCCATCCCTCCACTCTGATCACACCCCCAGATACCCTATCAGATCTCTTCACTCTGATCACACCTCCAGATCCCCCTCCAAACCTCAAACCTCCAGATACCCCACCAGATCCCTCCACTCTGATCACACCTCCAGATACCCCACCAGATCCCTCCACTCTGATCACACTCCCAGATTCCCCCCAAGATCCCTCCACTCTGATCACACCCCCAGATTCCCTCCACTCTAATCACACCCCCAGATCCCTCCACTCTGACCACACTTCAAGACCCCCACCAGATCTCTCCTCTCTGATCACATCCCCAAATCCCTCCACTCTAATCACACCTCCAGATCCCCCTATCCCTCCACTCTGGTCACCCCCCCCTGATACCTAGTCCCCCATCACACACATAATATCCACACATCTCATCAGTCCTATAGCATCAGGGACAGGAGGGTTAGCTGTGTTCCCACGCAGGTAGGAGAATATCTTCAGCAGGACTTGGCAGTGGTAGCTACAGCAACCAGTGGTGAGCCTCCTCCACCCTGACATCTTTCTCTGCCAGTACCCCCATCCTGACCCCCCCCCCCCTTTACATCATGGCACCTACTGCCTGCACACACTCAGGATCAGGATCCGCCCACTGCTCCACCCTCCACTTCATGCTTGGATTCATTCTCCCTGCTTTCTCAGTGACAGCAGCTAAACAGCAGGTAAACTAAAACCCCAACTGCCGCCCTAAGGTGGCTACCTGGGCTGTCTTATGGTGACGCCAGCCCTGTCTGCACCCCTCCAAATGTTGCACCGGGTGACTGCACTGGCTGCCCCTCCCCCCCACGCTACGCAACTGGTTATGTGTGTAATGCCCCGTACACACGGTCGGATTTTCCAACGGAAAATGTCCTATCGGACCATGTTGTCGGAGGAAAAAGTTTGAGATCCTGCTCTCAAATTTTCCGACAACAAAGTCCTATCGGACTTTTTCCGATCGTGTGTAGCAAATTCCGACGGACAAAGTGCCACGCATGCTCAGATCACATTACAAGAGCAAAGCTATTGGCTACTAGCCTCTACGTAGTCCCGTTGTTCGCAACGAACGTCACCACGTTCAGGAAGATTGGATTTTCCGACAACTTTGTCCGACAGTGTGTATGCAACACCAGTGTCGGACAAAATCCGTCAGAAAAAATCTGACGGATTTTGTGGTCGGAATTTCCGACCGTGTGTTTAGTCCTGTAGCCCTTTGTCAACCTGCCTTATGCTGGCAGCATGCTAGAGATCTAGACCAATACTCTTAAGCCCCATACACACGCGCGGATTATCCGAGGACCAGGTCCGTCGGATCATGTCTGTCATACTTTGTCCGATGTTGGTTTTGCGTACACACGGTCGGACAAAGTTGTCGGAAAATCCGATCATTCTGAACGTGGTGACGTTTGTTGCCTACGACGGGACTACGTAGAGGCTAGTAGCCAATAGCTTTGGTCTTGTAATGTGATCTGAGCATGCGTAGCACTTTGTCCGTCGGACTACCATACACACGATCGGATTTGGTGTGATCGGACCTTGTTGTCCAAAAATCTATCCAGCAGGAGATAGGACTTTGTCCGTCGGACAATCCGACGTACACTGCCCGATGGTGCATACACACGGTCGGATTTTTCGACAACATTGTCCGATCGGACAGAATCCATGTGAAAATCCGACCGTGTGTATGGGGCTTTACACAGAGCGCAGCAGTCTGTATCCCCAGTGGTTCAAAAGGCCTGGATCCTGTTTGAGAACAGTAGTTTGGATCACCAACATACTGCTGATACAGAGGGGTACAATATAGGACTGCAGCACTAACACTTGAAAAACACTGACAGACACTTTAAAACATAATAGTTCAATTAGGCTTTAAAGGAGATCTCCAGGAAATATAACACGAAAGAGATAAATAATAAAGAGTTAATTACAATTACCTCCATGATGTCCTTTTTGAGCCACAGGTTGCTCCAAGAGCACAGTGGTGCCATTAGGAAAATGCTTCCGGTCAATGTGCACTCTACTTCCTGTCCCCGCTATTTTATGAATGTAATTAGCTAATAGAAGCCCCATAGATTTCTGTTGCAGTGACTAATTTTATTTTTAGATATTAGTGTCAGGAAACAGAGAGTGCATAGGCTGGAAGTATTGAACCAACAATACTGCTGTGCTGTTGGGCAGCCATAGCCCAGAAAGGGAAGCACAGTGGTAAATGTAGTTGACCTCCCACTGTCCTTTCTAGTTATATTTTTTGGAGCTTCCTTTAAGAATGACATTCCATCTGCAGATAAACAGCCACTGTGTAATTTTTTTGTAATTTGTATTCTGATTGAAGTTCTCCTGTAATTACCATGTAAGGATCATTAGGGCAAATGTGTCATCAAGCTATTCGAGTGGATTGCCGGTAGAAGAGCTGCAGTCAGACTGAAGGTCCATCAAAACTGAGCAAGCAGAGCAACACGCAGAAGGAATCCAGCTCAGTGCATTTTATTTGCCTTCTGGAAATGTCAGATTTGCATCTTGACTGAATTCTTCAGAAGCGATATGTCCCTTGCTTCCCGTGTAAGCAGGATACATTTGTCTATTGACATTTTTTTCTGTTACGCCAAGAAGAAAAGGACAAGAAGACCTTACATTTTCTCCAATTTTAAAAAAAAAAAAAAAAAAGCATGAGATTTTAGAATAAGCTATGTTACTTGTTTTCATGAGGACTTTTGAAAACCTGTCAAAGCATACCATACCTGTATAGAAAACTTGTCAAAGAGATAGAGGAATCTACTGAGACAGCCCAGCAAAAAAAAATGTACCTTCTCCTATACCATATGCCAGACTTTACTGTAGACAGGAAAATAGCTCCTTTAGGCTACAAATGAATTGAATGTAATGCTAGTGAAGGTGTCAATATAGATACATAATGGGTTTGATTTACTTAAGACAAATAGGCTGTTAACTTTGCAAAGGAATTTTCATATTTCAGGAGAATTTTCCCTTAGCTTAGTAAATGTGGTGAAAATTCATCATGTAAAGAATACCCAATCAATTATACAGTATCTCACAAAAGTGAGTACACCCCTCACATTTTTGTAAATATTTTATTATATCGTTTAATGTGACAACACTGAAGAAATTACACTTTGCTACAATGTGAAGAAGTAGGTTTACAGCTTGTATAACAGTCTAAATTTGCTGCCCCCCTCAAAATAACTCAACACACAGCCATTAATGTCTAAACCAAATATGAGTACACCCCGAAGTGAAAATGTCCAAATTGGGCCAAAAGTGTCAATATTTTGGGTGGCCGCCATTATTTCCCAGCACTGCCTTAACCCTCTTGGGCATGGAGTTCACCAGAGCTTCACAAGTTGCCACTGGAGTCCTCTTCCACTCCTCCATAATGACATCACGGAGCTGGTGGATGTTAGAGACCTTGCGCTCGTCCACCTTCAATTTAAGGATGCCCCACAGATGCTCAATAGGGTTTAAGTCTGGAGAAATGCTTGGCCAATCCATCACCTTTACCCTCAGCTTCTTTAGCAAGGCAGTGGTCGCCTTGGAGGTGTGTTTGGGGTCGTTATGTTGGAATACTGCCCTGCGGCCCAGTCTCCGAAGGGAGGGGATCATGCTCTGCTTCAGTATGTCACAGCACATGTGGTTTCATTGGTTAGAAAGGGACGTAGTTTGTGGTTTCATTGGTTAGAAAGGGACGTAGTTTAGAGATGTTGCAGAGGTTGAGGCGGCAAGCTTTGGAAAGTGATTGTATGTGGGGCCGAAAGGGGAGTCCAGGATAACACCTAGCACGCTGACATGTGGGGATGGGTGGATGGTTGTGCCATTGCTCTTGACCAGGGATGAGCTTTATGTTAGAGTCAAACTCATGTTCGACTCGAACATTGGCTGTTCGCCAGTTGCCGAACAGGGAACAATTTTGGGTGTTTCGTTGCAAATTCGAAAATTTGAGTGATTAAAATCACTGCTCCCGAAAAAAACTGAAGTTTTTAAAACTTTTTTTTGCATTGATACATGTCCCCAAACACTTTTTATGACAATACCATGCATATAAGCCTTTAAAATTAGCACTTTTGATTATTCATGTTCGTGTCCCATAGACTTTAACGGTGTTTGCGTGTTCAAACAAATTTTTTGCATGTTCTGGTGCGAACCGAACGGGGGGGGGTGTTCGGCTCATCCCTACTCTTGACAGATAAGTCAGGGGAAGAGGCACGTGGGGGAGGAATTATTATAAGTTTTTTTACAAGTTGAGTTTGAGGAAGTGGTGTGACATCCATACAGATATACGTGATTGAATGATAGAAGCCAGCAAAGCTTCACCTCATTTAGAGCAGTCAAAATTCTTAGTGGGCATGCACTGCATGAAACAGCAGGTCTTTGTAATCATTAAAGAGGAGTTCCAGCAGTTTCTGTGTTTATTAATTCAGCAGCTACAAAAAGTGTAGCTGCTGTCTTTTAATAAACACAGAGTAATGTACAAAAAGACAGAGAGGGTCCGCTAGATAATACAGCACCTCATCCCTTGGTATAAGAATATCAACTAGGAGGGGATGGTGGACTAGGGATTATAGCGGTGCAGGGATAATGTAGAAGAGTCGGGGTTAACTCACAGTTCAATGCTCAGACTACTTATTAGTTAATAAAACAATTTTTATTACATATAGAAAATTACATCAATATACAAAAAGAAAAAAAATAATTATAAGAAAAATTTGACAATGTATTTTTAACACGACTCAATCATATCATAAGGGTTATGACAAGTAATAGTTAAAATTTCATTTAGAACAACATATAGTCATTTGTATAGAGAACGGTACAAAATTAGCGATTGGTTCAAGTTGTGCATTCAAAGTTTGAAGTGCAGTTCAGTTTTACTGTAGATAAGGTAACCTGGAATAGACTAGGTGAGTCTTAGTAGACAGTTCCGACATGTTTCGCCATAGCAATGGCTTCCTCAGGGTGCGTCTACTTTACGTGATTTGAAATATCTAGTAGAGAAAACGTCATATTTACTTCAATTTAATGATAATTAAACATAATAAAGTAGACCTGTATGGGGTCAAAGTAGAAGGAAAGGGAAAGAATTCTCATAGAGAAAACCCGGGAGGGTTCCGCTAATTGCCAATCCAAAGGAGGTGCCTTGGCCCCTCCTTCCCTGGTGGAAAAGAGAAGGGAAAGTCCCCCTTAGTGCCGTCCCATGCTTACCCAGGTCGGTGTATAGATCAGGCTCGGCCCCAGCCGTGAGGTAAGGCAGTCATAGAGGGTGCCAAAGTTGCCTAGCACACACTCACCTGTCCCACGTTCCAGCGATGCGGCCGCCTGAAGCATCGGTTCTTCCCCTCGTCTCTCCCCGGTCCTGGCATCACTAGTGTAGGCACCTGACTGTGACAGCTTGGGCCTTCACAGCCAGGTGTGCACTACGCATGTCAGGGGGTCAGGAGTCCTTAAAGCACAAGTTCCACTTTTGGGAGGAACTCCGCTTTAATGTCAAATCTGACCCTGTAATGCATTAATCGGCTGAACATTAAGAGGAACTCGTCCTCTTCCTTTTATAGATAAATACCTGAAGACAAACAAAAACATAAATAATTACCCTTGCCTACCTCTACGCTACCTCTCCTTTTCCTTTCGCCCCTTTCATGGTGCCCCTCTGCTGCCTGTGCCCTCGCTCCTCAGCCGCCATTTTGAAAATCCTTTTCGGGGTCTTGTGCATGCACCATATGACATTACATTCATCTGTTAAAAAAATAAAAAATAAAAAACCTTCCTAAAAGATCTTGTTAACACTTGGGGGAATGCTTTTTCTTAAACATATTATTGTGTAGCACCCTCTAGTGTGCTATTAGTGGCAGTGCAAGCAAATCTATGTTTTTGGCTCATGCTAAAATGAGTCTTTAAATCTGGGTCATAAGTTTACTACAGTTCAGGGCTGGATGACTTATACAGGCATGTCTCTGTTGCCTCCCCCTCAGTTCTGGAAAGTTGGAGAACATTCTTGAAACTGGAGGATGGAGACCAGGAGCAATGATCTGCATACTTAGGGTTCAGCCATTCCCCAGGCAATGGGCCTGGCATAGTGGCTAAACCAGTCTTAAAATATGGATGAGTCATGCTGGCAAGGGAGTCGGTGGAAGATGGAGCACTGAGGAGACGATCGGTAGCCCTTGAGAAAAATCTCTGCCAAGGGGGGGCTCTGCCTCGGGCTGAGGCTGGGGCTGGTCTGGGAGGATTCTGGCAACATCACGGTCCAGAAGGAATCTTGCCTAGGAAGCAGTGAGAGCAAAGAGGACAGTGGGAGTACAACAGCACATTCAGGAACTTGCAAATGGAAAGACTGTCACATGTAACAAGCTTTTCTAGAAGTCAGCATTTCCTTTAACTTGCCCTGGGAAATCTTCAGTAGCAGCCAGGTAGGCTAAAGAAGAAGCAGCCAGGTCAGCTGGTAGTTCCTGCAGTCAGTGGAACTGGGATCAGTATCTACAGGTACAGTGGAGTTGGAGTTACTCCTGTATGTAACCTACAACTTTTGTACTACTTTCCAAAAGGAACAGGAAGTTCTTAGTCCCCTCGTCCTTAATAGGCGTTTGCTTTTCTATCAGAGACTGTCAGTGTCCAGGAAGAAAGACTGTTCTGAAACATGTACATAGGAAGGAAGTTGTCCCTGGTTTTGTTGCTATCAGGTACGGCATCCCATAATTCCTATTCTCCATCCAAGTTGCTACCCCTAATGAAACATAAAAAAACAAGCCCAAGGACTGTTCCTTGTGTCTGTACAAAGTGTGGAGAATACTTATTGCCTTGCTGCGCAGTGTTGGGGGATCCGATTGCCAGTGGCTCCTTCCCTGGGGGTGGGTCGCTACAAATGCAATGTTGTAAGGTGCACGTGCGAGATGAGCCACATGACACCAGGCATGCACAGTACAGCAATACTACGAGAAACATTTTGCAGATTAGGTACAAGATCTTCTTTAAGGCACTGATGATGTTGTCTTCTCATGACTGAGGCCAGGGTTTCAGTGGCTTCAGGAAAGCCAGGAAGTAGGCATAAGAAAGGTAAGTGAATTAAATAAACTTTAAATGAAAACTTTTGAAAAAAACAAAAAATAAAAAAACATTAGATTACTTCAACCCATCACGCAGAGATATGATGTGAATTTTAGTATACTAGGTTGGGTTTTAGGTGTTTGCCTTCTTTGAGATGACATTTTTGCTGGAATATGATATCATCACACTACATACTTGGCATGGTCAAATGAGTATTGCAAGTCCCCATGTGTTCTTGTTGTTCTTGAGGGAACTCTCATACCTTCCACAACAAAGGCTATCTGAAACCTTTCTGAGTATAGGAGATCTCTACGAAGTCCTCCAGTTTCAGGTGCATGGAACTGATTCTCTATTCTAGTCTTACAGAACCAGGCTTAGCTGTGCCCCTGGATACAAAGTATCTATGCCATTGCTTTTGTGTATTGTTAACATGGGATCTAAAATCAGCTATACAGGATAATCCTCGCTATTTTCGTAATCTACGCTTTAGGATTTAAATAAAGTATCTGACAAGATTTCAGTTTTACTACTGACCTTTAAATGAACTTTAAACCCTTAAACCTACAATCTTATTAAATCATTAAAATGCTGGAATTCGCTAATTATTATAGAGTGGAAGTGCAAACTATGCTAGACCGTTTTTGCTAATGTGCAGGATATTAAACATAAGAGAATGTTATATCTAATCTGATTTTGGTCAGTTTGGTGTTTTTTTTTAGAGAGAAGATATAGATTTTTATTTTTTTAACATGTTTTTTTTTATGAAAGTAAAAATAATTTTAATATGATCAAGACTAAAAAGTACATATTTTTTATACTTTCTTTTTTCTCATTAAGATTTTTATTTTCACAAAGTAAAATCATTACAGAAGAATTCACAGTAAATCTAACAAATGTGACTAGTTAACATACCAATGAGACATTGAGAATTTAACAAAGTAAGAAATAAATATGTAACTTAAGCTGTGACAACTCATTTGTATGCTATATCCCAGAACACTCCAAGAAGGGTAGGAACTCCGCATCCCCTCCGACACCCCAACCGGGATCAAGCTGTGTCCAAGGAGGTGCAGATATCCCCCCCCCCCCCCCTCGAACGAATAGAATTTACTATATAACTTCTGAGAAGCAAGATATAATACTATTAACTTTTCCAGTTGCCCAGACAAAATAAAATTGTAGATTCTAACGTGGATACAACATCATGTTCTCACTGGATTAAGCCCAGGAAAAAATCCTATATTTAGTAAGACATACGAATGTAAAAAACCTGTCAATTCCTAGGTAATTCAAGGAAAGATACTCTAGTCAAAAAAAAAAAAAAATATATATATATATATATATATATATATATATATATATATATATAATAATAATAATAATAATAATATCCAAAATAAAAATAAAAAAGGAAAGACTAAAAACTGAGAAGAGAGAGAAAAGAGATAGAAAGAAGAAGAGATGATGCCTTTATGTCCTATAAAAGATCCAAAGATCAGCGATTAATATTGCTATCTGTGCCTTACCTCAGTGAAATACCCAGATACTGAGCCCAGGGATCCCATATGATTTCAAATTGTGTGGTCTTATCCAATAGGGAGCTGACCATTTTCTCTTGTTCCATTATCCATGAAATTTTCCTTTTCATGGACAATACAGATACCGAGGGCTTCTTCCAATCTTTTGCAATGGTTAATTTGGCTCCCGTTAATATAAATAGAATCAGTCTTCTAGTGTTTTTAGGCACGTGCGGCACTAATCCATTGAGCAAGGCAATCGCTGGTGTTTGGGGGACAGCATAACCTGTAACTTTTCTAATAATATGGAAGACCCTATTCCAAAATCCCCGGAGTTTGGGACATTCCCACCAAATATGTATCATAGAGCCCAGTCCTTGGCAACCTCTAAAGCATAGAGGCGAAGTGGAAGGATACATTGCCGCTAATTTTGTAGGAACTAAGTACCATCTTGTAAATATTTTGATGTTAGCCTCAATGAGAGAGGTATTGTAAATGCCTTTGATCGATCGAGAATAGTTCTCATACCAGTCTACCAGTTCCCAGTCAGTATGTAGATCCTTCTCCCAGGCCAGCATGTATGGTAGTTTATCAGAGTTAGACGCTAGAGACTCATAGATCACAGAAATCCCCCCCTTCCGCCCCATGGCTTGTTCACACCAGCTTTCATAAGCTGTAATTCTCAAGGGATTCAATTTATTTTTCCATATGGAGTGGATGAAACTGTAGATCTGATGAAATCTACTCCTTTCCGAAGAAGGGAGCTCCAGTTTTTCCACAAATTGTTTAAAAGGTAGAGGGCCCGTGCAAGATATAAAGTGTCCTAAGCGATATATCCCCTTGTCTAGCCACCATTTGAAGTCATCAATGTCCATGCCATGATTGTACAGGGGATTTCGGAACAAATTAGCCAATGGTTGTAGTTCAGAGACCAGGGAAGGAAGCCTCCTAAGTGAATCCCACATAGAGAGAGATTGAGAGAGAGTTGGAGATAGAATGGGGGGTCTACTCTTGGGAGGACACCATAATAAATCTTCCAAAGTAAATGTAGGAGCTGCTTGACTTTCAATTTTTATCCAGTCCGGTTGTTCAGTTTTAAGGTATATAGCTGAGAGCTGTGCTAACCGAGCCGCTTGGTAGTACCAAAGAAGGTTTGGTAGGCCTAGCCCCCCTTGTTTGGGAAGATTAAACAGGGTACGGTGTGAAAGGCGTGGTCCTTTTTTATTCCATATAAATTTGGTAAGTTTGCCTTGAAAGGTTTTTAGATGGTCCCTTCTGATCGGGATTGGAAGGGATCTAAACAGATATAGGAGTCTAGGTAGGAGAGTCATCTTAATTGAATTAATTCTGCCCATCCAGGCTATATTATGTGACTCCCAGTTCCTAAGGTGAGCTTCTAGTTTTTGGTACATTGGGGGATAGTTTGCTTGGTAGAGATTTTCAATCTTGGGAGTAATATTAATTCCCAAATATTTAATGGAGGACATGCTCCAACTGAATTCATATTTCTTCTGTAGTTGAGAAACTAAAGGGTCTGGGAGAGAGACATTAAGAGCCTGAGATTTAGACATGTTCACCTTAAGACCTGATATTAACCCAAATTTATTGAGCAATGTACATATTTCTGGTAAGGAGGAAGTTGGGGATGTTACAAAAAGCAATAGATCATCTGCAAACAGTGCGCATTTATGATTTGCAAGACCACAACGGACCCCCTTGATGTTTGGGTTATTTACGAATGGCTATCGCCAAAGATTCAATCATTATTGCAAATATCAGGGGAGATAGGGGACATCCCTGACGAGTGCCCCTGGCTATCTCTATGGGGTCAGAGAAAAGTCCCTGAAGTCTGATTCTAGCCTTAGGTGTAGAATATAGGGCTTCCAGTATACCTAAAATATTCGGCCCAAATCCCCAGCGTCTAAGAACCGCAAAGAGATATGGCCATGAAACGGAATCAAAGGCCTTCCGAAGATCCAATGATAATAGCATGCCTTCTTGTTTATGACCTCCCTCCCATTGCGATTGCATAACTGTTATCAGATCCACCGCTCTTCTCACTTGATCAGGACCCTGCCTACCAGGGATAAACCCTACCTGATCTTTATGGATATAACTGCCTATAAAGGACGCTAATCGGTTTGCTAATATTTTGGTTAATATTTTTAGGTCATTATTAATTAGGGAAATAGGTCTGTAGTTCTCTATCTGACTGATATCTTTATCTGGTTTAGGGATTACTGTTATATATGCCATATTGAGTTGGTTACCTAACGGGGTGCCCTTAGTCATGTCATTGAAAAATCTAGTAAGGTATGGAAGTAGTATTTCAGAAAAAGTTTTATAATAGGGTGAGGAAAATCCATCAGGACCCGGTGCTGTACCTCCCTTTAATGTTTTGATAACTTCTGACACCTCCTCTATAGAGAAAGGCGCTTCCATCTCAGCTCTATGAGAGTCCGTCAGTGTTGGTAAATGCAAATTATCCAGAAATTCTCCTACTTTAGTGGGGTTAGAATTTTTATCTGCTTTATATAAATCAGCATAAAATTCCTGGAAAGTCTTCATTATTCGTTGTGGATTCAGGGTAAAGGTGCCATCCTTTTGTTTAATTTTGGGTAGGGCATGAGAACGAAACCTGGGGGACAATTTGTGTGCAAGCATGGGACCAATTCTATCTTTTGTCTGATAAAACTTGGCCCCAGTCCACCTAATAGATTTATCAGCTTTCGCTGTGAGAGCCAAATTTAGAGCCACTCGAGCAGCATCTAGAGTAGAACTAGAAACTTTGGAGGAATCACTTTTATGTAATTTGCTCAGAGAAGTAAAGTCTCTCTCCATTCTTTCTATGTCTCTCATCCTCTCTTTCTTACGTCTTGCTGCAATTTAAATTAGTTTACCCCTAATGGTCACCTTATGTGCAGCCCATAGAGTCTCTGCCGAAACATCTTCCACATCGTTAAGGCGAAAGTATTCCCGCAGAGCCTCCTGTATTTCCGATACCATGCCGGGATCTCTTAAAATAGACTGATTGAGAGTCCAATGAGAGGCTTGTTGTCCATGATTATCTTTACCCAAAACCAATAGAACCATGGAATGATCTGACCAGGAAACTTCTAAAATAGATGATGAAATAGCCAATGGAATGTGGTGCGTTGAGAGCAGGATATGATCTATATGGGAATAAGATAAATGTGGGTTTGAGAAGTGTGTAAAATCTCGCGCAGTTGGATTTAGTTCCCTCCAAATGTCCGTTAGTCTCGATTGAAAGATCAATCGTGCAATTTGTACACTAGATTTCCTAGGACTAATTGATTGAGCTTTAAGTGGTTTAGATTTATCTAGAGTAGTATCAAAGGCTGTATTAGAGTCACCCCCCATAATTATGACACCTTCCATAAATGGGTCAAGGATGTTGAACATCTGTCGGAAGAACTGTAGCTGTCCTCTATTAGGAGCATAGTAAGAAATAAATGTATATATTTTATCCTCAATCATACCTTTAACTAGTAGGAACCTTCCCTCTGGGTCTCTGTGTTCCATTTTAAAGTGAAATTTGCAGTGTTTGGAAAATAGAATCGCCACCCCCTTTGTTTTGTTTTCCGCATTTGCCAAATAAAATGTGGGAAAGTGTGCATGTAAAAACGAGGGGGTAAATTGCTGAGGAAAATTAGTCTCCTGAAGGAGGACCACATCAATACGACGAGTACGATAGACTTGAAAGGCCTTCCTTCTTTTGACTGGGGAATTTAACCCCTGAGTGTTATGAGATATTATGCGTAAGGGAGAACAAGTAGAATTATTATTAGCCATGGAGCAAAAGGGAGAGAGCGATGACCAACCTATATCCACTTCCCTCAGTACATAAAGGAGTAACTAAATACATAATAGGATCATCCCCTATTATAAGGGTCAATATATCCGAGAACATCCTGAAGCAACATCTCATTGACAGGCAGGCTAGGAGAAAAAGGAAGATAGAAAGGAAAGAGAAGAAGAAAAAAACAAAAAAATTAAATATCAGCAGTTTGCTTAATACCATAAGGCCATAACCCGGCCCGGAGTGAGGTGAGGGGGAAGACTCCCTCCCCTCACTCATAACAAAAATAATTGCATAGCCCATACAGAGGGCTATATCCCCACCACACAGAGCAGAAAAAAACTGCCTGAGTAGTAGGTGGGAGCCCAATGCATCAGCTCCAGCCAGTGACAGGACATAAAAAAAAACCCTAGAACATTCAAATGTGCAGAAATCGCAGTAACATCTTTTATATAGCATTCTAAAAGAACAAACTGGGGTAAACAAAGTAAATAGGGGTGAGGCCAAACTGACAAGGTTATTAAGTATCAGGTGCACTCTTGGTATAGAAACATTGTGCAGACCTCTAAAATAAAAAAACATCAACTGTCATGTGTGATAAGCAAAAGTCAGTACAAATTCAAGATTGAAGATCAAACAACATTTCATTTTCTGCCTAAGTAACAAGGCAAAGAAAAGAAGATTTAAATACAGGTGTGTTATACGTCCCCACATCAGGGAGGGGAGTTATCCTTGACTTTCTTGTGTTTAGCCCTGTTCCATAGTTGAGAGGTTGGGCTTAGTGGAGATTGGCGTTTAGCAGATCCCTGCTGTGCGGTAGATGTATCCATCTCTGAATCGTGGGTAATGATCTTCAGATCCAGTAACAGGCGCTCTCCCTCTGGAAAACTGCGGAATGTCTGTTGTTTACCGTTATAAGTAAATTTCAGAGCGAATGGAAAGGCCCAGCGATATTTAATGTCCTTCTTGGTGAGGGCTGTCAAAAGGGGTTTCAAGGATCGTCTTTTTTGGATGGTGTTTGGGGAAATGTCAGCAAAAATTTGTATGACTTTCCCTTGGTACTGTATTTGGTCCTGTTGGCGGGAACGTTTCATTACTTCTTCTTTTATTGAGTAAAAGTGCGGTTTTACTATAATATCCCTCGGAGATCCATCTTTCCTGAGAGGGCCTAGGGATCTGTGTGCCCTATCCAACTCCAATTTATGTACCGGGACCGAAGGTATCAGGGATTTGATAACTTCTTGAACTGCAGCCTGTACGTCAGAAACAGTTTCTGGTATCCCTCTAATCCGAAAATTGTCCCTTCTCAGGCGATTTTCGAGGTCGTCGATCCGAGTCTGGGCTGTGTCAAGCTGTTCTTGCATAAAATGCAACTGGTCAGAATGTTGGTTTGCCCTAGAAATGGTAACATCCAACTTGTGTTCTATATGATCAATCCTGGTTCCCAGATTTTGGAAATCTGCCCTGATTTCCCCTGTGATCCTTTCAGCATTCAGGGTTAAACCTTTATCCAACAATTCAGAAAGTTTAAAAAACAGGTCAGGAACATTGAAGGGAACATCAAGAGCCTGTGCTGCTTGTGTAGAAGAAAAGTCTGGGTGAGTAAGGGATACTGTGTTTTCAGGCAATGAAGTGTTGAGAGAGGTAGCTGCACTCTTTAACTGAGGTAAATATGTGAGGGTCGCAGGGAGAACAACTTGCCTGGCTGCTGTGGAGATTTCAGCTGCAGTCTGTGCACCTGTCTGAGGTAATGCCGCCATTTTAGATATGTCCCGCTTTTCAAAAAGCTCAAACTCAGGACCCGGGGTTCCTCTGGAATGTCTTCCCGGCATAAGAAGAAGCCCTGTGATATCTGCTGCCTTCTCCTGTTATTTAGGGAAATCCTGTCAGCCTCTTCCCGCTGCTTATTAAAGCTGTATGGCTAGCGCTGTGTGGAGCTCCAGGCTTACACAGCCATCCCGGGAGCCTCCACGCATGCACTTTACTTTACCATACTTTCTTTTTTCATATCACGCATCTTATCTACCTTATGCAGTCCAGCAAGTGTTATGTCAAAGGATTCCAAATGGAAGGGTTTGGTTCATTATCAACTTTGTGTACTCTCAGTTTTCTAATGAACAACTTACTTACTACCTTATATCAATATGAATATTTTTTTTGATGTATGAGGGGATGTGAGACGCCGCACACCACTAGCTTAACGGGTAAAGAGAAATGTGATTGGCGTCAGCCATGAGCTCCTCCTGAGCCCCGCCTCTGGTGCATTTCAACCCACCCATCTGGGGGTTAATCATAGATATTTTCTCCTAGTTCACTGCTTTCTGGATTAAGATTCTGCATAAGACAGCCTGTTTTTCCACATCACCTTAATCGGCACTATAAGTGGTATAGGGTATTGTGCAAATATTATTATTGATATTAAAATAATAAATGTAATGCACAGAAATGGTCCATTATAGTATAATTAAGGGGTTGTAAAGGTTTTGTTTTTTTAAAATAACAAACATGTCATACTTTCCTGCTCTGTGCAAGGGTTCTGTGCAAGGGGGCCCCGATCCTTCTCTTCTGGGTTCCCCCGAGCAACGCTCCTGGCTCCTCCTCTTCTCGAGTGTCCCCACGGAGACCCGCATTCCCTGGGGGCACTCGTGCAGGCACGCTCCTGAATCCTGCTGCTGCGTTCATTGACAAGGGCAGCAGGACTCTGCCCCACCCCCTGCTCCCGTGTCACTGGCTTTGATTGACAGCAGCAGGAGTCAATGCTCCTGCTGCTATTAATCCAGCTGATGAGGACCCGAGACAGTGGCTGGAGCTGCTGTGCTCGTCCCCATCGTTGGAACGATCAGGTTGAGGTAAGTAAAATGGGGGCTCTGGGGAGCTGCTGCACTACAAAAGGTTTTTAACCTTAATGCATAGAGTAAATTAAGGTGAAAAACCGAGGGTTTACAACCTCATTACTATACTGACTGTTGCCTGTCCTTCATTTAGGCATTTTCTATGTTCATATCAGTGACAAGTATGGTAACAGTTAACACTGAAACCGCTACACAGGGAGTTGGTCTCTTAAAGAGGAAGTTAGCCCATAGATAAAAAATAAAAATAAATAAACCCTGCAAGGCAAAGGCATAATGAGCTAGTACGCATAGCATACTAGCTCATTATGAATAACTTACCTGAGAACGAATCCCCCGAAGCGTTCCTCCTTCTTCATCTCCACCGCTGCCATGTATCCCGGAGTGACTTCCGGGTCTCGCGGCTCCGGCGCTGTGATTGGACGAACATCACTCCCGCGCATGAGCACGGGAGCCGCCACTAGCGGCATATCGCCTTTAGCAGCGGCGTACTCAGAGCACCTGCGCGCCGCAGACAGCGGTGCCTGTCTTTTTGCAAATAAAAGATATTTCTTGGACCTACAAATTAAGCCTTAATTTAAGCTTACTGAGAGCCTTTGGGAGTTTAGGTCACCTCTGGCTAGGAAAGTAGAGATTTTTGCATTGTACTGCAAATATTTTCCTGAAAATATAACGAAATACTATGGCGATCATTGTTTCCTATGAACATTTCTGTGTGCAAACAATGGCACAAAATTAAACAATATTCCTAAGTATTTCTTCAATCTGTGAAGTGAACAAATTGTAAAGCCTCGCATTTACTGCATCTCTGCAAATAATTTCATTATGCTATGTCTGTAATTATGGCTTATTTTAATGCTAGAGTTATTTTAGACTCTAATAAAAGACTGATTTAGCATTTAAATGGATATATAAAGCTGTGTAATTTAATGTTGTTATCCGTTCACTTTATTTTGTTGTTAAAACTGCTGTGGAAAATGTGCAGTACATAACAGAATTACTGCATTTAGTGTAAATATAATATGCTATTTATCCATGTATGAGGCAAGAGTGCTACATAATTTACTTTATAGGCCTTGTATTATTGCACTGCTGCTTCACCATTCATGTTTTACTTGTATTGACCCTAATGTTAAGCTTCATTCATACTTGAGCAGAGTGTATTTTATTTTACATTTTTTTTATGCTTTTTGTGTATTTTTTGGGTGTGTTAGGTGTTGTACAGGAGATTCACTGGAACAGGATTGGGTGTTTTTGGCCTGAGCTCCCAGGTATGAATAGATACTATTTAACCACCTCAGCTCCAGAAGATTGTACCCCCTTCATGACCAGGCTATTTTTTGCTATTTAGCACTGCGCTAATTTAACTGGTAATTACGCAGTCATGCAATACTGTACCCAAACAAAATGTATATAATTTTTTTTAAATGCATAGTGCTTTCTTTTGGTGGTATTTGATCACCACTGGGGCTTTATTTTGTATTATATAAATGAAAAACCCTAAAATTTTGAAAAAAAAAAAACAATATATTTTTTTAATTTCTGTTATAAAAGATATCCAATAAAAAAAGAAAAAAAAGAAAAAAAGAATTCTTTGTAAAAAATTTTTTGTCATTGGTAAAAAAAAAAAAAAAAATCCAAGTAAGTGTATATTGATTGGTTTGTGTGAAAGAGTATCTAAAACCTATGGTATATAGACTGGATTTTTTTTTTCTTTTACTACTAATAACTATAATGGCTTATTATGGGATTGTGATAGTGCGGATAGTTAATAATTACCTACATAGTTAAAACAATATGTTTTTTACTGTTGAGCTTTTTGTAGCTTTGAACTGCAAAATACTCAGGAATGAATGGGGCTTTAGTGGCAAAACTTGCTGACACTTGCAATGAAAAAAGAAAATAATATTAATATCTTATCGATCTGCTACCCTGCCACTCTATTTCCCTGTCTGGAGTGAAGAAAATCCCTGTGTGAGCTATGACTCCCACAATGCATAGCTCACACAGGGATTTTGGGATCCACACAGGGGCTATGGAATTCCAATGTAAAAAAACGGAAAATTGTATCATACTTACCGTAATTTTCCTTTCCTGGTGCCTATCCATGGCAGCATACCTGTGATAGAGCTCCGCCTCGACTCCTCCCTCAGGACTAGTGAATAGCATAAATTAAAGGCACCGTCCCTCCCCCAACATTCTCTGTAATATAGCATACCGAGGGTGGGAGTGTATGCTGCCATGGATAGGCACCAGGAAAGGAAAATTACGGTAAGTATGATACAATTTTCCGTTTTCCTGGTGCCTCCATGGCAGCATACCTGTGATAAATAACTAGCTGACAAGGGTGGGATGATGCTTGTTAAATGTTTAATCAGAAAAGGACATTGCAGCCTGGACTGCCCTCCTTCCGAACTCAACAGTAGTGAGAGCTCCTGGATCGATATGGTAGTGCCTGAGAAAGGTATGGCGAGAAGACCAGGTGGCGGCCCTGCAAACCGTCTCCAATGAAACATTAGCCCTTGCTGCCCAGGAAGCTGAGACTGCCCTTGTGGAATGAGCATTCACTCGGGAAGGAGGAACCATATTCTTCACCCTGTAGGCCTTCTGAATCAGCTTTACGACCCAAGATGCCAGAGTTCTGATGGAAGCTTCTTTCCCCCTGTATTTACCGAAAGGTACCACAAAAAGTCTCTCGGAGTCCCTGAAGGGACTGGTGGCTTCGAGGTAAGCCCTGAGCACTCTGGAGATGTCTAGCTCGTGACAAGACTCTGAATCCGTATCTGTGAATACCGGAAGTGCCCAAGGTTCTGCCCTATGGCTTGTGGTAGTGACTTTAGGCGTGAAGCCCCTAAGGGGACGGAGTTCCACTCTGTCTGGGAAAAAGGAGATATGGTCGTCCCCTATCCCTAACGAATGTAGTTCTGAAACTCTTCGGCCAGATGTGATGGCTAGCAGGAAGGCAGTTTTCAGTGATAGGTTCCAGATTGCCACTTGTTCTACTGGAGCAAATGGATGGCTAGATAGGACCTCCAGGACTAGGGACAGATCCCACTTAGGGAACGGCCGCCCGGCAGGAGGGCGGATCTTTAGCACCCCCCTGAGGAAGGTGACCACCAGAGGATCCTCTGCCCATCTTTTATTTGTGGCTGCGGAAATAGCTGCTACCTGCACTTTGAGAGAACTCAGACCGAGCCCCAGGTCGAGACCTGACTGAAGGAAACCCAAAATATTGGGTGTGGAAGGAAAGATTGGGTCAAAGCCTTTATCCGTGGCGAAAGACAAGAATTTGTTCCAGATTCTTGAGTAGATAGCGTTGGTCGCCGGCTTTCTGGCCCTCAGTAGTGTTGATATGACCCCTGGGGAACACCCTAAGGCTTCAAACCTTCGCCTCTCAACCTCCAGATTCGAAGATCTAGTTTCTGTGGGTTCGGATGAACCAGGTTGCCTTGCGACAGAAGATGAGGGAAAGGGGGGATCCTGATTGGAGGACTCACGCTGAGGCGCATGGCCAGAGGAAACCAGGGTCTCTTCGGCCAATACGGGAGTACCGCCAACACTTGCACTGATTCCCTGAGGACCCTCAGGAGGAACCTGAATATTAGTGGCCGGGGAGGGAAGGCATATGCTGTCGTGAACCTCCAGGGGCACGTCAGGGCATCCACTGCCTCGGCTTGCGTGTGTGGCAGGCGGGAGAAAAATCTGTCCAGCTTCGCATTCTCCGGGGTGGCAAATAGGTCCACCTGAGGGGGATCCCACAGGTTGGAGATCTGAAGGAAGACCTGGGGATGGAGCGCCCACTCGTTGATGTCTTGGAAGTTTCTTGATAACGAGTCTGCTTCCGTGTTTAGTCTGCCCGGGAGGTACATCGCTTTGAGATCCAGGAGGTTCTTCTCCGCCCAGAGCATGATCGGCTCTACCTCCCTGAGGAGCGATCTGCTGCGCGTGCCTCCCTGCCTCTGCAGATATGAGACAGCCGCCCTGTTGTCCAGGCGTAGGAGTATCCTCCGCCCTCTGACTTGAGATGTCAGAGTAGTCAGTGCCAGGAAGGCTGCCCTCATCTCCAAGATGTTGGATACCACTCCCCGGGTAGAACATGACCATCTCCCTTGAATCCTGGTTTCCCCGCAATGGGCCCCCCAGCCTTGCCCGCTCGCGTCGGATGTGACCGTGGTCCAAGAGAGGGAGCCCAGATAGTGAGGCTTGGAGAGGTTCTCCGGGATTGTCCACCAGCGCAGACTCCTGCGCATTACTCCCGTCAGCAGGATTGTCTGCGAGAGACGCTGTCTCTTCCATTGAGCCAAAAAACCTGTTTGAAAGTATCTCAGGTGCCAATGGGTCCAAGGCGTCAGGGGAATACAAGAGGACATTGTGCCAATGAGACTCAGACATTGTGATGCCGTCAGATACTGGCTCTGGATGGTCTTGCGCATCCTGCGGATGATGATCCTTGCCTTCGAAGGAGGTAACGACACTGTCCCCTCCTGAGTGTTGAACATTGCACCTAGGTAGACCATCTGTCGAGTCGGTGTTAATTGACTTTTGTCCATATTTATAAGCCATCCCAGTCTTCTTAGGGACTGTAGAAGGATCTCCCGGTGATGTACCAATTGCTCCGGACTGCTGGCTAGTAGGAGGATATCGTCCAAGTAGTGGTATATCCTCAGGCCCTTCTCCCGAAGGGGGGCCAGAGCGGATATCAATATTTTGGTGAACACTCTGGGGGAGGTGCACAGCCCAAAGGGTAGGGCTTGAAACTGTAGGTGGGTTTGGCCCACTGCAAACCTCAGATACTTCTGGAATGCAGGAAGAATTGGGATATGGAGGTAGGCATCCTGCAGGTCGACCGAGATCATCCAATCCATTGGTTGGACTACTTGGATAATTGTTTGCAGGGACTCCATCTTGAAGCTCTCGGTGCTGATGTACAGATTGAGCTTCTTCAGGTCTATCACTGGCCTCCAACCACCTGTCTTTTTGGGTACTAGGAACAGGGTAGAGTAGAAGCCTGTGAAGCGCTCTGAC